>JAQOWZ010000143.1:0-301844 GCA_035578165.1 Stenolophus ochropezus
GTTACTTCATCACACATTTGGCAACATTGGCTTATGTAATTCGAAACGTCAAAATTTAAAATAATTAAATGTGTTGCGTTATAAACTTAAAATATTGGTAAAATCTTTGCTCAGGACTATTATTCATGATACTGTTTTTAAATCTTTAATATCAATGTTCTATTAAAAGATATAATCATTTAAAGTTCATAGACAAATTGTCAAAAGTGACGGATGACGGCGTGATTCTTCTTAAAGTTAGACATGGCCTCTGGGATCCATTGTTTCAAGGCAGCATTTGTGCACAGTTTTAATTTTATACACGAACACTACTAACAGTAAAAATATGAGACACCCAAAAGGAACCAGATCTCATTAGCCCCCACATATTAAAAAAAAAATTATAACAATCACTTGCATGGTTCAGGCTGTAGGCGATTACAAAAGTTACTCGATGCTCGTGATGAATCTATAGATAGATAGATATATAGATATATAGTGAATCTAATCGTTTAGTATAGTGATGTTTATATAATTGAATTCAGAAAAAAGTACTCTATCGAATAATCTAAAAATAAATATATGTTCCCATTTAAAATAAGAAAGTTGTGTCCCGTAATTTGAGAACCACTGGTCGAAAAAAAAATTTTTTTGCTCATTTTATTAGTCTTGTAAAATGGTGGTTCCTTGCTAATTTAACCAACCTCGTATCTCTTATAGTTTTCGAGATAGCAATAGTGGCACGCTTAAATGGAACATCCTGTATATCTAGGAAGAAAATTTGAAATTTATGTTCATGGACGTGCGAATTTTTATTATACCGTATATTTATTTTAGTAATTTGATTAAATTCAAAACCATGCAGATAATGAAGAAGATAATAATAAATAATGAATGTAAGGTATATTTGAAGTATTGACATCAAATTGATTGTACAAAAAAATAATAACAATATACGCCTGCGGAAGCAAATGTTAATATTTATTTCCAGGAAATAAAATTTAAGAACTTCGCAGTTTTGCAATAGACAATCATACTATTAAGACTACTTTTAATAATATATAATGACGATGATGAAACTAATAAACATTTGTTGTAATGTATATTATTTATTTATAACCATTTAAAAGGGGCACGCGAGACCGTTTAGGAAATAAATAAAAATATATGTTTAATTTGTCAAGTTTTGAACTTGAGGAATTTTTTTCACTTTCTTCTACGAGGGATGCTACTATGTGTTGTACCTAGATACATTTGTTGTAATGTATATTATTTATTTATAACAATTTAAAAGCGGCACGCGATACCATTTAGAAAATAAATTATAATAACTTACCACTTGCTCTGGTTTGAGACCGCCTCGATCCTAATTTTTTGTTATTATTTATATTTATTATTTATATCATACCTTGAAAAAAATTATTCAAAGATGAATTTGACTAATTTTCATACATTCTTTTTTATTATACCTTAGCAATATTTGTAGTTTCATACAATACATTAAGTTTGACAGCGTAACTGTCATCACTTGACACAATAAGTATGAAGTTAGTTAAGGAATATATAAAAATGTATTATTTTAAAAATAATTATCTATTTTATAAATATAAATAATGTGAAATAACATACCGAAATTTATAAACTGATACATATTTATATTGGCAAAAAAAAATTATTATATTCATGTTTTTCTGTTGCTATGTTCATTTATATATTTATGAAGCTGAATTATATATGTATTTATCTACAACTCTTGTTATTGTTATTAATAATTTATTTTTCATTATAAATATCAATTAAATGATTATAAAAGTATAATAAATACAATTTGAATAGTTATTTTGAAATTAAAGTGCTACTTTGGCGCCATCTGTTGAGGTATATATGAACTACTCACACATAACTGAAAATTTATATGCCTGTTAGTTGTAGATAAAATGACCAATTTTTATACGTTCTTTTGCATTATTTCTTAATGAAAACATGAATTTTCGTGCAGTTCAAATACATTTAAGTTCGACTAAGAGCTGATGCCATCAGCTGGTAATCAAGCACACTACTCGGTGAATATTTGGTTTGAGAAGGTGTTTATTGTTTCATACATCAGTTACAAATGGATAAATGGATAGATACTTTGTTTATGTAAACGTTTACATCTGAGAAAAAATACTACAGAATTTTGAAAAATGTAATCTCTATTGTAATCAAATGTTTTCATCAGAAATGTTAAGAAATACGTAAAGAAAGAGTAAATTGCAATTAATAAAAGTTTAATAAAGTCCAGATACATCATTTATTTATATACTAATTATTGTACATTAAATTTTTAAACAATTCCCTCCAAAACTGTATGAAATAAATGCTTGGCAGTTTCTCCACGTAATCAGACAAAATCTATAGTCTAACTATCTAAAATATGTATAAATTAGATTTAAAAAGTATTTATATATAAGGGAAGAATACTGTACAGTATGAATTTACCTTTGTAAGTGTTTGAATAGTAATCAAATATAATTTTTTAAACGTCAGATTGTAAATCGATTTTGAAATGCAGTTTTCTTGATTATTTAATATATTCTCGAATATTCTTTAGTTTGCATTTCATAAAGAATATGTTTTATTATTATTTATTTTTATAATATTTGCCTAATAGATTGTTTTAGTTTATTAAAAATTCCATGTTAATGTATCTGAGTACGTGTAGGTTATAGTCTCATCTAAAAAATTAAATATTTATCTATTAATATATAAATATTTATATTCTATTTAAAACACATAACTGAAAATTCATAAGAAGAAAAGATTTAAATAATATGTTTAACCCAATTTTATGTATTTTTATTATATACTATACATTCAGTTTGACAGAACTTAAATGTCATCACTTGAAACAATAAGTATGAAGTTAGTTAAAGAATGTATGAAATGTATTATTTTGAAAATAATTATCTATTTTATAAATATAAATAATGTGAAATAACATACCGAAATTTATAAACTGATACATTTTTATATTGCCAAAAACATGATTAAATTCATGTTTTTCTGTTGCTATGTTCATTTATATATTTATGGAGCTGAATTATATATGTATTTATCTACAACTATTGTCATTGTTCTTAATAATTTATTTTTTATTATAAATATCGGGAACGAGTGCAGAACCAAAATATACAAGTCCAAAAAATAATGTCATAAAATATACAGACCCAAAACCGTGCAAATCTAAAAAATGACGTCATCCTAAAAACTGGGAGGGATAGCTACCAAAGTACAGGTTAGTGTTACTCGGTGTTACTGCTACTATCCACTAGATGTCAGTGTACATTCTCATCATTCAATTCCAGTACTGGACTAGTATATTATTTGAATTTTTAGTTATACATATTAATTCATATACCTATATTATTTTAAAACGTGTAGGCAATATATGTTACACATGCAAATAATTTTTCTAAATAACTACTATATAATTGTATAAACTATTGTATATTTCACACTAACTTACTTGTGCGTACCTATACTTTTTTCAGACTATCTCAAAAATGTCAATAATAAAAAAAGCAAAAATTTTACTTTTTTATTAATTTTACATTTATAGTCAAATCTTATTCTTCTAATTACCTGTATTGGTGAAAAAAACTACAAATTACTTTGTGAAGATGATATCTACATTCATATAACCCCCTTTATTGAACATAATTAATAACTAAACAATTTCATATGTAACAACTATTAAAAACAAATTCTCATTAATTCCTTTTACAAGAAGTACGCCACATTTTCGATATGCGGCACAAAGTACTCAAAAACTCGTTCAGCCGTTGATTTTATGTGGACTCCAGTATCACTAACAACAGCAACTGTAACAACATTTCCCAGATTTCAAAGCTTTCATTCTGTAACAAAATATTAAAAAAAAATCTAATCTCATACAATATTATTTTCCGAGTATTATACAACTTACGATAATTACGTACTTTTTTAATTTGCTCTATATTTTCCAAAAGTATCAAGTTATGTTATTCTCCATTCTCTGCACAAGATGAAGTTATCATTGTTTGTTAATTTGTTGTAGGAAGAATCTCCAACCAATTGATTTATTTCCATTCAGTCTATTTCGGGGAGAACCATACAGGTTTGAGAGTCGTATAGCAGTAAAAATTTTGAATTTTCATTTTTGTTCTTATGAAGAGAATAGTAGTCTCACCAGAAGAAGTCCAATTAGATTTGTACCTAACGTCTGCAAAAAATACTTTCTACAAAAAATACTAACAATTAATATGTGTGAAACCTACCATATATATCACATACAGAACTAGATCTAAGGTTCTATTATATTTATTTACTGAATAAACAAATTTTCAAATATTATTTTTTCAATGTAGTAAACTAAAAGCAAGATCAATGTATATAATATATATTAGTTAATAATCAAATATATTATCTTTATGCACGAGATTTGATAGTACTGTATATCATTATTGAAATATAATTTATTATTTAGTTCGATTATAAATTGATTTACTTATGTTATCGGGATTCGGGAATGGATTAGTGAAATTAACTTTACAAAAGAAAACACTTCTTAGACGTAGATTATATTTTACAATAAATTATATGCACAATATATGTATATGATTTTTTGCAGGTTATAGGCGACTCTTGCTAAGCGATACTCTATCTGGTGGCGAATTTTAAAACTACAGGAGCTGTGATAGACGGCATTGTTTTAGTTACGTGTGGTGCTTACAGAATTTATTTGACATATTTGTTATTGATTATAACAATATAATAAGTTTCCACTATTTTACAAAAAAAAAGCAGAATGTTCTTTAAATATTTATAATAAATTAGGAAAATACAAAAAATAGATCAATTGAAGGCCTGGATTTTTAAATTAAAAAACCTGTAAGCAGATTATATGAATGCGTGTTCTATATTTTGAAGAGATTGGCTACTTTTCTAGAAGTTAGTTAATATCTTATTTAATGTAATATTTATTACACTTTATTATATTATATGCAATATTTCCAATTGATTTATAGATTTCCTGAATATACTAGAAAAAAAACATAAAAAGATAATGAAACTAAATAAAAATAATATTCGCAAACAAATTCCTTAAAAACTAATTTTAATTTGTATAAATAATTTTAACTTAATCATTCTTACTTACTCGTGTTTTTGCTTTATAACCAATGTAACCAATGTTTCCAGCCTTACATATTGTGCAAATTTTCAGTAGGTATAGTAAAGACATAAAATTTAATTCAAAAACAATATCAATTAATATTAATAACTACTGGCAAAAATTCTTATATTTTCTTTAAAAAGAATTTCAAACTTCGTTCTACGTTCTCAAATGATGCAGAGAAATCAAATAATATATATACTGCTACTAAAACAAATATATGTATTAAATAATGAAAATTATACTATTAAACAAAAATAAATAACTTAAACTTTATTGTATAGAAGTTAATATAAATATTAACACATTTGTAATTCAAAAGGCTTTAAGTAGTTCATTTCTATTTATCGAATCGAATGCTTGCTTGAAATCAATATATAGGACATGAAGATCTCTTCCGAATTCTAGGAGCTTTTCCGAAAGCATTCGAGGACTAAATATTTGATCGATTGTGCTTTTGTTCCCTATAAATCCGGTTTGATATTTGCCTATTATGTGTGGAGTATAATCTTTAAGTCTTTCGTAAATAATATTACTTAACACTTTATATCCCATATTAAGTAGCGAGATTCCGCGATAGTTTTGGCAGAGGAGTTTATCGCCTTTTTTGTATATTGGAATTATAATGCTCGTATTCCATGCTGATGGCATACTTTCCTCTTTCCAGATAAGCTGGATGAGCTCATGTAGTTCTGTTAATAATTTATCGCCTCCATGCTTAAAGAGCTCAGCCGGAATCCCATCGTCTCCGCAGGCTTTATTGTTTTTCAATTTGGCTACCGCTTTTTCAGTTTCTTCTATTGTAGGAGGTTGTATATTCACCTCGGCGCTCAGTACTGTTTGCTGAAATTGTATTGGCTGACCATTTTGTGTTTCATCGCTTGTTAATAAATTTGAAAAGTGTTCTCTTCATCTTTTTAAAATGCTTACTGTGCCAGATACTAAGTTGCCCTTTTGGTCTTTACATTGGCTTGTCCTAGGTTGAAAGCCTTTCTTGAAATTGGCAATACGTTAGTAATATGGTCGTATCTGTAGGTTGCTTCTAAGATCTTCCGCTTCTTTCATTAAATTTCGGAGAGTTTCTCGATTTTTCTGTCGTTTTACTTTACTCGCTTTATTTCTTACCTCCTGGAATATTTTCCAATTGATCCTTGTTGGGATACTTAGAGCTTTCTCCCTGGCTTTCTTTTTCTTAAGGTTCTGTATTCTGTAGATATTATATTACTTTTCTATGATATAACTATTTTAAAACACCATGCTATGGCTAAGGTTCTTTAACTACAACAGTTGTAGTTAAAGAACCTTGGCTATGGCTAATATATATTTTCTCGTATTAAATTTATCGTTATCCCCGTTCATGACGTCTATTTAAAGTTCCTACTCTTTTCTGTACCATGGCCACTGAGGTGAATGGGCCCGAACGATCGCAGCGCGCTCGTGCCCTATAAAAATGTACTTATTTTTTTTGTTCAATAATAAATATATAACCTGCAAAAAATCATATACATACAGTGGCTCAATAGAGTACTTTCAAAAATCATATTAACATATTACTGACGGTATCATATTCTCTCATATTCTAGAAATAAAATGCAATAGCCAATTACGAAAAAAATATTAATTGTCTTATGTAAATTAAATAAAAACAAAAAGTATACAAAAAATAGGTTCACAAAATTATTCGTACACTTATGAAATCTTACTTATAAAGTGTCAATATTTGTATTTATAAATATAAAACATCTATGATTGCGTAATTATCTCTTGTTTCAGTATTTTGTATAAGGTATTTTCAAAAATAGCTCACAAAAAACAAGTAATTACGGTATTTGAAAGGCGAATCTGTTTGAAATTACTTTGCCAGTATAAATCTTTAGTTTAAGTTATCAAAATTGTACAAGATTGTACTCTATTATTGAGAACATTAGTAGGAAATATAAAAATGAGAAGTAGTTGAAAAATATTTGCCGCAGGGGCCAAAACAAAATTTTAAATCAGCAGAATGTACGATTTATTGAGCGTTAAATGAAATTAAATCCTAAAATACCTCTGAATAAATTAACATTAAGAATATCTAAAATTTTTGGAGGATCTATTGGAACATAGACTATTCGAAGAAGTTTACGAAATTTTGGTTTTAATGGCCGTATAGTCATAAGGAGCTCCAAACTATTATGTGCCTGCCACTATGTTTCACTGTACTCCATAAATTGTAGTAATTAAGCTCAGAATTTGGATTTCTCCAAACAAAAAAATTTGCCATTCCACTCAAATAGGTACAATTTAGTTTCATCCGGAAAATTACCATTTTCCAAAATACACAATCCGTGCTAATGTACTATTTGCAAAGGCGCGTCTCTTTATATTATTTTGCTTGGTATTATAGGGCTCGCTTTTTACTATAACACCATTAAAACCAAAATTTCTTAAAGTTCTTCGAATAGTCTATGTTTCAATAGACCATTAAAATATTTCAGATATTCATAATTTTAATTTATTAAGAGGATTTTTAGGATTTAATGTCATTTAACGTTCAATATATCGTTCATTCTGTTGACTTACAAATTTTTTACGGCCTCCACGGGAAATATTTTTCTCCTGGTTTTCATTTTTATATTTACTTATAAGGTTCTCAACATTTGAGTGCGATCTTCATTCCATTTGGACAACATCCCTTAAAGATTTACACTGGCAAAGTAATTTCAAACAGATTTACCTTTCAACTACCGTAACTACTTGTTTTTTTTTTACCTATTTTTGAAAAAACCTTACACGAAATACTCAAACAAATGATAATTATGCAATCATAGATGTTTTATATTTATAAATATAAATATTGACTCGTTTTATGAAAGATTTCATAAGTGTACGAATAATTTTGTGTACCTATTTTTTGTATACATTTTGTTTTTATTTAATTTACTTAAGAAAAATAATACTTTTCTCATAATTGGCTATTGCGTTTTATTTCTGGAATATGAGAGAATATGATCCCGTCAGCAATATGTCAATATTATTTTTGAAAGTATTCTATTTTTCACTTTTAAAATAGAAAACTTAGGTGTACGAATAATTCTGTGAGCCACTGTATATTGTGCATATAATTTATTGTAAAATATAATCTACGTCTAAAAAGTGTTTTCTTTTGTAAAGTTAATTTCACGAATCCATTCCCGAATCCCGATAACATAAGTAAATCAATTTATGATCGAACTAAATAATAAATTATATTTCAATAATGATATACAGTACTTTCAAATCTCGTGCATAAAGATAATATATTTGATTATTAACTAATATATATATATATATATATATATATATATATATATATATATATATATATAGGTTTGATAATTACGACTGTAAATAATTATGGAAACGTTTTTGTGGGTTCAACAGTCAAAGAAGTAGGGTCTTAAGTAAAGTACACTCTTGTTAATTTGTCAAGCTTTCGGTTATATTATTTTAACCATCTTCAGGACACTGTAATACATTTATGATTACATTCAATATGTTAAAACTAAGAACAAATAATACTCACATTAGTTGAGGTTTTTGTATAAAGTTGTCATCATTTACAAAGATTTATTTTAGTTTAATCTTGTTGAAAACCATTAACCAAACATAGATGTAAGTCATACGGATGTGTGCGTTCAGAGTTGCGTATAACTTATAAAGAGGGAAATTTAAAAAACTAAAATATTTTAACCTGTATCTAAGTGTGTAGTGTTATGAATATTGTTAGATAATTGTAATAAATTAATGTATATATGGCTCAGGCCATCAATATCTGTACGTTTATTGATTGGATTGTTGATATTAACAAGAGTGTACTTTACTTAAGACCCTACTTCTTTGACTGTTGAACCCACAAAAACGTTTCCATATATATATATATATATATATATATATATATATATATATATATATATATTATTGTATTGTATTGTATGTATATGAGGGTTTTTTAAGCGTTTTATCGCTTTTTGTCAACGCGACCTAGAAGATCTATTGTGACACAGCCCTTACTTAGTTTTCCAGAAGTAGATCCAGATTTTTGATGAAGCCGATTAGGCCTCAAGTACCTGAAGTACTTGTTTCGTGATATGTTTTACTTGCATTTTAGTGATGCAGGTTGTCAGCCTACAGTCTCTGCAAGGCCAGCACACACCGAGCCGTTGTGCGGCAACCCATCCAATTGGACAGGGCGGGCCATATTGCTTATCTACACGATCAGACAAAACACCCCACGACCACACAACCGTACTGACTTGTTTAATACATATATTTGTTTTAGTAGCAGTATATATATTATTTGATTTCTCTGCATCATTTGAGAACGTAGAACGAAGTTTGAAATTCTTTTTAAAGAAAATATAAGAATTTTTGCCAGTAGTTATTAATATTAATTGATATTGTTTTTGAATTAAATTTTATGTCTTTACTATACCTACTGAAAATTTGCACAATATGTAAGGCTGGAAACATTGGTTATATTGGTTATAAAGCAAAAACACGAGTAAGTAAGAATGATTAAGTTAAAATTATTTATACAAATTAAAATTAGTTTTTAAGGAATTTGTTTGCGAATATTATTTTTATTTAGTTTCATTATCTTTTTATGTTTTTTTCTAGTATATTTAGGAAATCTATAAATCAATTGGAAATATTGCATATAATATAATAAAGTGTAATAAATATTACATTAAATAAGATATTAACTAACTTCTAGAAAAGTAGCCAATCTGTTCAAAATATAGAACACACATTCATATAATCTGCTTACGGGTTTTTTAATTTAAAAATCCAGGCCTTCAATTGATCTATTTTTTGTATTTTCCTAATTTATTATAAATATTTAAAAAACATTCTGCTTTTTTTTGTAAAATAGTGGAAACTTATATTATTATATTGATATAATCAATAACAAATATGTCAAATAAATTCTGTAATCACCACACGTAACTAAAACAATGCCGTCTATCACAGCTCCTGTAGTTTTAAAATTCGCCACCAGATAGAGTATCGCTTAGCAAGAGTCGCCTATAACCTGCAAAAAATCATATACATATATTGTGCATATAATTTATTGTAAAATATAATCTACGTCTAAGAAGTGTTTTCTTTTGTAAAGTTAATTTCACTAATCCATTCCCGAATCCCGATAACATAAGTAAATCAATTTATAATCGAACTAAATAATAAATTATATTTCAATAATGATATACAGTACTATCAAATCTCGTGCATAAAGATAATATATTTGATTATTAACTAATATATATTATATACATTGATCTTGCTTTTAGTTTACTACATTGAAAAAATAATATTTGAAAATTTGTTTATTCAGTAAATAAATATAATAGAACCTTAGATCTAGTTCTGTATGTGATATATATGGTAGGTTTCACACATATTAATTGTTAGTATTTTTTGTAGAAAGTATTTTTTGCAGACGTTAGGTACAAATATAATTGGACTTCTTCTGGTGAGACTACTATTCTCTTCATAAGAACAAAAATGAAAATTCAAAATTTTTACTGCTATACGACTCTCAAACCTGTATGGTTCTCCCCGAAATAGACTGAATGGAAATAAATCAATTGGTTGGAGATTCTTCCTACAACAAATTACCAAACAATGATAACTTCATCTTGTGCAGAGAATGGAGAATAACATAACTTGATACTTTTGGAAAATACAGAGCAAATTAAAAAAGTACGTAATTATCGTAAGTTGTATAATACTCGGAAAATAATATTGTATGAGATTAGATTTTTTTTAAATATTTTGTTACAGAATGAAAGCTTTGAAATCTGGGAAATGTTGTTACAGTTGCTGTTGTTAGTGATACTGAAGTCCACATAAAATCAACGGCTGAACGAGTTTTTGAGTACTTTGTGCCGCATATCGAAAATGTGGCGTACTTCTTGTAAAAGGAATTAATGAGAATTTGTTTTTAATAGTTGTTACATATGAAATTGTTTAGTTATTAATTATGTTCAATAAAGTGGGTTATATGAATGTAGATATCATCTACATAAAGTAATTTGCAGTTTTTTTCACCAATACAGGTAATTAGAAGAATAAGATTTGACTATAAATGTAAAATTAATAAAAAAGTAAAATTTTTAAATTTTTAAAGTTAGTGTGAAATATACAATAGTTTATACAATTATATAGTAGTTATTTAGAAAAATTATTTGCATGTGTAACATATATTGCCTACACGTTTTAAAATAATATATATGAATTAATATGTATAAATAAAAATTCAAATAATATACTAGTCCAGTACTGGAATTGAATGATGAGAATGTACACTGACATCTAGTGGATAGTAGCAGTAACACCGAGTAACACTAACCTGTACTTTGGTAGCTATCCCTCCCAGTTTTTAGGATGACGTCAGTTTTTAGATTTGCACGGTTTTGGGTCTGTATATTTTATGACATTATTTTTTGGACTTGTATATTTTGGTTCTGCACCTCATCCCTAAATATCAATATAAATGATTATAAAAGTATAATAAATACAATTTGAATAGTTATTTTGAAATTTAAGTGCTACTCTAGCGCCATCTGTTGAGGTATATATGAACTACTCACACATAACTGAAACTTTTTCGAATAATATCAGATTTTTTATATATGTCTGTTAGTTGTAGATAAAGTAACCAATTTTTATACGTTCTCTTGCATTATTTCTTAATGAAAACATGAATTTTCGTGCAGTACAATCACATTCAAGTTCGACTAAGAGCAGATGCCACTGGTAATCAAACGCACTACTCGGTGAATATTTAGTTTGAAAAAGTGTTTATTGTTTCATACATTAGTTACAAATGGATAAATGGATAGATACTTTGTTTACGTAAACGTTTACATCTGAGAAATCATCTCATTTCATTATAAAATACTACAGAATTTTGAAAAATGTAATCTCTATTGTAATCAAATGTTTTCATCAGAAATGTTAAGAAATGCGTAAAGAAAGAGTAAATTGCAATTAATAAAAGTTTAATAAAGTTCAGATATATAATTTATTTATATACTAATTATTGTACATTAAATTGTTAAACAATTCCCTCCAAAACTGTATGAAATAAAGGCTTGTCAGTTTTTCCACGTAATCAAACAAAATCTATAGTCTAACTATCTAAAATATGTATAAATTAGATTTAAAGATTATTTATATAAGGGAAGAATACTGTACAGTATGAATTTACCTTTGGAAGTGTTTGAATAGTAATCAAATATAGTTTTTTAAACGTCAGATTGTAAATCAATTTTGAAATGCAGTTTTCTTGATTAAATCATCCATTCTGGAATATTCTTTAGTTTGCATTTAATAAAGAATATGTTTTGCTATTACTTATTTTTATAATTATTGCCCAATTGATTGTTTTAATTTATTAAAAAATCCATGTTAGTGCATCTGAGTACGTGTAGGTTATAGTCTCATCTAAAAAATAAAATATTTAAGTATTAATATATAAATATTTATATTTTATATAAAAGTACATGTATTAGAGATGATTTCTTATTAAATTTCGTACAATATTTTATAATAGATTTTAGTAAATATGACATTTTTCACTTAGTTAATTCGTTCATGTCTCCAACTCAAGTGTCAAATGCACCATTTTTGTTAAATTTTATAATATCGTGCAATTTTTCTGGTTTCATTTTCAAGGATACCTACGTTATAATAATGATTTTCATCCAACGAATTGCCTTATTATAGAAAACGCATTTCTCTATTAATATTTGGTTTCATAAAGTGTTTATTGTTTGAAATATCAATGATAAATGAATAATTGGATAGATATTTTGTTTTATAAACGTTTTTATCTAAAAAATCATTTCATTCAATAACAAAATACAATAGAATTTTTAAAAATCCAATAGTTGTTGTAATCAACTACTTTCATCCGAAATTTGATGAAAGAATACATAAAGAATGTATAAAATGCAGTTACTTACAGTTTATTATAATCCAGATACATAATTCAAAATAATTATTGTACAATAAATTATTAAACATTTCTTCCTAGTGGGTATGAAGGAAAGGTTTGTCAGTATTTTTAAATAAATGTGTTTATGACTGAATACGACCCGCCTTGATTGATTTCCAGAATTTATTTTTTTGTCAATGGTGTTATTATCCGTAATATTATGTTATTTCTTTTTTATAAATATATTCTTGTTTGGATATCTTAACCAATTAAAAACTATAACTGAAATGAAAACACATATCTAAATACAGCCAAGAATATATAAAATTACATACTTACATTACAGAACGTAGTGTAATATTACTTTTAAACTAATTTTACTATATATTTCTCCAAGCAAATACAAGACTTGCATTATGATTGTTTGATTATATTGTAAATAAGGTTTGCCGTAAATTATTATGTACAATGCACTTTTATAATAATCAATTACACTTCAGTAGTGTTATTATCAGTAATTTTATGTTATTTCTGTTCTATAAATGTACTCTTGTTTGGGTAACCAATTAAAAATTATAACTGAAATGAAAATACATATTTAAATACAGCGAAACAAATTTAAAATGATATACTTACATCACAAAGTGTATTGTACATATTCTTTTAAATATAGTTTACTTTATATTTCTGTATATTTCTCTTTGAAAATATAAAACTTGTGCCAGGAATTTTTTAATTGACTGACCAAACGTCAAATTATTATATTGATATAATCAATAACAAATATGTCAAATAAATTCTGTAATCACCACACGTAACTAAAACAATGCCGTCTATCACAGCTCCTGTAGTTTTAAAATTCGCCACCAGATAGAGTATCGCTTAGCAAGAGTCGCCTATAACCTGCAAAAAATCATATACATATATTGTGCATATAATTTATTGTAAAATATAATCTACGTCTAAGAAGTGTTTTCTTTTGTAAAGTTAATTTCACTAATCCATTCCCGAATCCCGATAACATAAGTAAATCAATTTATAATCGAACTAAATAATAAATTATATTTCAATAATGATATACAGTACTATCAAATCTCGTGCATAAAGATAATATATTTGATTATTAACTAATATATATTATATACATTGATCTTGCTTTTAGTTTACTACATTGAAAAAATAATATTTGAAAATTTGTTTATTCAGTAAATAAATATAATAGAACCTTAGATCTAGTTCTGTATGTGATATATATGGTAGGTTTCACACATATTAATTGTTAGTATTTTTTGTAGAAAGTATTTTTTGCAGACGTTAGGTACAAATATAATTGGACTTCTTCTGGTGAGACTACTATTCTCTTCATAAGAACAAAAATGAAAATTCAAAATTTTTACTGCTATACGACTCTCAAACCTGTATGGTTCTCCCCGAAATAGACTGAATGGAAATAAATCAATTGGTTGGAGATTCTTCCTACAACAAATTACCAAACAATGATAACTTCATCTTGTGCAGAGAATGGAGAATAACATAACTTGATACTTTTGGAAAATACAGAGCAAATTAAAAAAGTACGTAATTATCGTAAGTTGTATAATACTCGGAAAATAATATTGTATGAGATTAGATTTTTTTTAAATATTTTGTTACAGAATGAAAGCTTTGAAATCTGGGAAATGTTGTTACAGTTGCTGTTGTTAGTGATACTGAAGTCCACATAAAATCAACGGCTGAACGAGTTTTTGAGTACTTTGTGCCGCATATCGAAAATGTGGCGTACTTCTTGTAAAAGGAATTAATGAGAATTTGTTTTTAATAGTTGTTACATATGAAATTGTTTAGTTATTAATTATGTTCAATAAAGTGGGTTATATGAATGTAGATATCATCTACATAAAGTAATTTGCAGTTTTTTTCACCAATACAGGTAATTAGAAGAATAAGATTTGACTATAAATGTAAAATTAATAAAAAAGTAAAATTTTTAAATTTTTAAAGTTAGTGTGAAATATACAATAGTTTATACAATTATATAGTAGTTATTTAGAAAAATTATTTGCATGTGTAACATATATTGCCTACACGTTTTAAAATAATATATATGAATTAATATGTATAAATAAAAATTCAAATAATATACTAGTCCAGTACTGGAATTGAATGATGAGAATGTACACTGACATCTAGTGGATAGTAGCAGTAACACCGAGTAACACTAACCTGTACTTTGGTAGCTATCCCTCCCAGTTTTTAGGATGACGTCAGTTTTTAGATTTGCACGGTTTTGGGTCTGTATATTTTATGACATTATTTTTTGGACTTGTATATTTTGGTTCTGCACCTCATCCCTAAATATCAATATAAATGATTATAAAAGTATAATAAATACAATTTGAATAGTTATTTTGAAATTTAAGTGCTACTCTAGCGCCATCTGTTGAGGTATATATGAACTACTCACACATAACTGAAACTTTTTCGAATAATATCAGATTTTTTATATATGTCTGTTAGTTGTAGATAAAGTAACCAATTTTTATACGTTCTCTTGCATTATTTCTTAATGAAAACATGAATTTTCGTGCAGTACAATCACATTCAAGTTCGACTAAGAGCAGATGCCACTGGTAATCAAACGCACTACTCGGTGAATATTTAGTTTGAAAAAGTGTTTATTGTTTCATACATTAGTTACAAATGGATAAATGGATAGATACTTTGTTTACGTAAACGTTTACATCTGAGAAATCATCTCATTTCATTATAAAATACTACAGAATTTTGAAAAATGTAATCTCTATTGTAATCAAATGTTTTCATCAGAAATGTTAAGAAATGCGTAAAGAAAGAGTAAATTGCAATTAATAAAAGTTTAATAAAGTTCAGATATATAATTTATTTATATACTAATTATTGTACATTAAATTGTTAAACAATTCCCTCCAAAACTGTATGAAATAAAGGCTTGTCAGTTTTTCCACGTAATCAAACAAAATCTATAGTCTAACTATCTAAAATATGTATAAATTAGATTTAAAGATTATTTATATAAGGGAAGAATACTGTACAGTATGAATTTACCTTTGGAAGTGTTTGAATAGTAATCAAATATAGTTTTTTAAACGTCAGATTGTAAATCAATTTTGAAATGCAGTTTTCTTGATTAAATCATCCATTCTGGAATATTCTTTAGTTTGCATTTAATAAAGAATATGTTTTGCTATTACTTATTTTTATAATTATTGCCCAATTGATTGTTTTAATTTATTAAAAAATCCATGTTAGTGCATCTGAGTACGTGTAGGTTATAGTCTCATCTAAAAAATAAAATATTTAAGTATTAATATATAAATATTTATATTTTATATAAAAGTACATGTATTAGAGATGATTTCTTATTAAATTTCGTACAATATTTTATAATAGATTTTAGTAAATATGACATTTTTCACTTAGTTAATTCGTTCATGTCTCCAACTCAAGTGTCAAATGCACCATTTTTGTTAAATTTTATAATATCGTGCAATTTTTCTGGTTTCATTTTCAAGGATACCTACGTTATAATAATGATTTTCATCCAACGAATTGCCTTATTATAGAAAACGCATTTCTCTATTAATATTTGGTTTCATAAAGTGTTTATTGTTTGAAATATCAATGATAAATGAATAATTGGATAGATATTTTGTTTTATAAACGTTTTTATCTAAAAAATCATTTCATTCAATAACAAAATACAATAGAATTTTTAAAAATCCAATAGTTGTTGTAATCAACTACTTTCATCCGAAATTTGATGAAAGAATACATAAAGAATGTATAAAATGCAGTTACTTACAGTTTATTATAATCCAGATACATAATTCAAAATAATTATTGTACAATAAATTATTAAACATTTCTTCCTAGTGGGTATGAAGGAAAGGTTTGTCAGTATTTTTAAATAAATGTGTTTATGACTGAATACGACCCGCCTTGATTGATTTCCAGAATTTATTTTTTTGTCAATGGTGTTATTATCCGTAATATTATGTTATTTCTTTTTTATAAATATATTCTTGTTTGGATATCTTAACCAATTAAAAACTATAACTGAAATGAAAACACATATCTAAATACAGCCAAGAATATATAAAATTACATACTTACATTACAGAACGTAGTGTAATATTACTTTTAAACTAATTTTACTATATATTTCTCCAAGCAAATACAAGACTTGCATTATGATTGTTTGATTATATTGTAAATAAGGTTTGCCGTAAATTATTATGTACAATGCACTTTTATAATAATCAATTACACTTCAGTAGTGTTATTATCAGTAATTTTATGTTATTTCTGTTCTATAAATGTACTCTTGTTTGGGTAACCAATTAAAAATTATAACTGAAATGAAAATACATATTTAAATACAGCGAAACAAATTTAAAATGATATACTTACATCACAAAGTGTATTGTACATATTCTTTTAAATATAGTTTACTTTATATTTCTGTATATTTCTCTTTGAAAATATAAAACTTGTGCCAGGAATTTTTTAATTGACTGACCAAACGTCAAATGTCATAAAATTAAATATTTTAAATACACCACACTCAACATTCAGTGTATTTGTATATATTTCGCTCACTATTATAATGTGTAAAAATATAATTACCTTTACAATATCTCCTTTCATTTTCAAAATAAATCAATTAAAAGTTTCATATTGAATTGTCAAAAATGACGGATGGCACAGTAATGGGGTATTCCAAGTTTTTTTCATTTTTTAATATGTTATTCTATGCATAAAAGTATTACACCCGTATTTTTTCTTTTCGCCGAAAGGTTTCAAACACGCCAGAAATTTTTTTTTAAAGTTTCAATAAATTACCCCCTTGAAAATTGGCCGTGCGTGTGACGTCACAGGCACTGAGAACCAGCTGAGAACATACATTTGTAGGTCTGAGTCAGAGGCGTGGCGCGTTCGAACAAGAACCAATAGGCTGTAGCGAATGCCTTCTTCGTCACAACATGACTGATTCTGAATTTTACGTACTCGATTCAAATGCATTACAATTTCATTTTGATATTATGGTATTAAAAATCAGAAAAGTAATGATTATATTCACTTTAATATTACTTATATATGGTAAACAATGATATCCAATAAGAATTTCTTTAAAAGCCGTAGGCTTGGAATACCCCATTCTTTTTAAATTTAAACATGGCATCTAGGATATTTTTTTCAGTTTTGTTCCAGTTATACTTTTTAGCTTAGTTTTCGATTTTTTACACAAAAACTATGCACGGTAAAAATATGGGACACCCAAAAGCGATTGGTCCTTATTAAACCACATCTAATAAAATAATATTAAAATTATTACATGAATGGTTTGACCTGTACCCGTGAACAAAGTTTTTGCGATGCTCGAGATGAATCCAACTATATATATATAGAAATATAGAGAGTGAAACTATCAAAATAGTATATGACTAGCGAATTCTCGGCTACGCCGAGCATTCCCTAGAGCTCCGCTGTTCGTGCAAAAAACATATGCCAATCGACATGAAACAGTTTTTTTATATCTGCACGTCAGCCCTCATCGAGACCTTTCATTAGATTTCAAACACGATATACTTCTATTAACTTATGCAGAAAACAAAAGCCGATCGACATAAAACAATTTTGTCAATTATGCACGTCAGTCCTTACCGAGACCTTTTATTTGACACCAAACACAACATACTTCTGACATTTTTTTTACATAAAACAAAAGCCGATCAACATTGAACATTTTTGCAATTTCTACAGGCTAGCCCACACCGAGAACTTTCATTTGATACCAAACACCACATACTTCTGACAACTATTTGCGAAAAAGAAAAGCCGATCGGCATGGAACATTTTTGTCAATTCTGCACGCCAGCCCTCAACCAGACGTTTTGTTTGATACCAAACTCGACATACTTTTGAGAACTTTTTGCAAAAAACAAAAGCCGATTGACATGGCACATTTTTGTCAATTCTGCACGCTAGCCCACAACGAGACGTTTCATTTGAAACCAAACTCAACATACTTTTGAGAACTTGTTGCAGAAAACAAACGCCGATAGGAATGGACCCTTTTTGTTAAATCTGTACGCTAGCCCTGAACGAGACCTTTCATTTGAGACCAAACTCGACATACTTCCAAAAACTTTTTGCAAAAAACAAAAGCCGATCAACATTAACCATTTTTGTTAATTCTGCACACCAGCCCTTATCGAAACCTTTCATTTGATACCAAACACCACACACTTGTCACAACTTTTTGCAAAAAAACAAAAGCCGATTGACATGGCACATTTTTGTCAATTCTGCTCGCTAGCCCTCAACCAGACGTATTGTTTGATACCAAACTCGACATACTTTTGAGAACTTGTTGCAGAAAACAAACGCCGATAGGAATGGACCCTTTTTGTTAAATCTGTACGCTAGCCCTGAACGAGACCTTTCATTTGAGTCCAAACTCGACATACTTCCAAAAACTTTTAGCAAAAAACAAAAGCCAATCAACAATAACCATTTTTGTTAGTTCTGCATACCAGCCCTTATCGAAACCTTTCATTTGATACCAAACACCACACACTTGTCACAACTTTTTGCAAAAAACAAAACCCGATTGACATGGCACATTTTTTTTCAATTCTGCTCGCTATCCCTCAACGAGACCTTTCATTTGAGACCAAACCCGACATACCTCTAAAAACTTTTTGCAAAAAACAAAAGCCGATCAACATTAACCATTTTTGTTAATTCTGCACACCAGTCCTTATCGAAACCTTTCATTTGATACCAAACACCACACACTTGTCACAACTTTTTGCAAAAAACAAAAACCAATCGGTATAGCACATTTTTGTCAATTCTGCACGCTAGCCCTCAACGAGAAGTTTTATTTGAGACCAAACTCGACATACTTTGAGAAAGTTTTGCAAAAAACAAAAGCCGATCAACATTGATCATTTTTGTTAATTTACATGCCCGGCCTTTTCGAGCTCTTTCATTTGATACTAAACACCACATACTTCTAACAATTGTTTCCAAACACAAAATATTTCTGACAACATTTTGCAAAAAACAAATTCTAATCTACGGAGAACATTTTTGTCATTCATGCACACCCGTCCACATTGTGTCGTTTCCTTAAAACCCAAGGACGACCTACTTCTAAGAACTTTTTACGAAAAACAAATGCAGATCGACATGACACTTTTTTTGTCATTTCAAAACCGGCCCTTGCAGAAAACAAAAGCCGTTCTGAATGGAACATTTTTGCCAATTTTGCACGCTAGCTCTCAACGAGACCTTTCATTTGAGACCAAACTCGACATACTTCTAAAAACTTTTGGCGAAAAACAAAAGCCGATCGGCATGGAACATTTTTGTCAATTCTGCACGCTAGCCCTCAACGAAACCTTTCATTTGAGACCAAACACCACACACTTCTGACAACTTTTTGCAAAAAACAAAAGCCGATTAACATGGCAAATTTTTGTCAATTCTGCTCGCTAGCCCTCAACCAGACGTTTTGATTGATACTAAACTCGACATACTTTTGAGAACTTCTTGCAGAAAACAAAAGCCGATCGGAATGGAACATTTTTATCATTTTTGAACGCTTGCCCTCAGCGAGATCTTTCATTTGAGACCAAACTCGACATACTTCTAAAAACTTTTTGCAAAGATCAAAAGCCGATCAACATTAACAACTTTTGTTTATTCTGTACACCAGCCCTTATCGAAACCTTTCATTTGATACCAAACACCACACACTTCTGACAACTTATTGCAAAAAACAAGAACCGATCGATATAGCACATTTTTGTCAATTCTGCACGCTAGCCCTCAACGAGACGTTTCATTTGAGACCAAACACCACACACTTGTGACAACATTTTGCAAAAAACAAAAACCAATCTACATAGCATATTTTTGTCAATTCTGCACGCAAGCCCTCAACGAGACGTTTCATTTGAGACCAAACTCGACATACCTTTGAGAACTTTTTGCAGAAAACAAAAGCCGATCGGAATAGAACATTTTTGTCAATTCTGTTCGCTAGCCCTCAACGAGACCTTTCATTTGAGACTAAACTCGACGTACCTTTGAGAAAAGTTTTGCAGAAAACAAAAGCCGATCAACATAGATCATTTTTGTTAATTTTACACGCCAGCCCTTATCGAGCCCTTTCATTTGATACTAAACACCACATACTTCTCACAACATTTTCCAAACACGACATTTTTCTATAAACATTTTGCAAAAAACAAATTCTAATCTACGTTGAACATTTTTGTCATTCATACACACCCGTCCAAATTCTGTCGTTTCCTTAAAACCCAAGGACGACCTACTTCTAAGAACTTTTTACGAAAAACAAATGCAGATCGACATGACACATTTTTTTTGTCATTTCAATATCGGCCCTTATGGTTTTCTTTCTTTTGATATCATTTTTTTTTAATCATTTGTTTTTTATTTAGTTACTCAATAATTTGGTAACACTGTTTGTATTAAAATACTGTAGTTAATTTTTAAATTTATAATTTACCATCGGCAATCCTTATATATAATAGCCACTGTCTTCAGTGAAATTCATTTAGGAATGTTTGTTTTTTGTTTAGTAATTTCATCACACATTTGGCAACATTGACTTATGTAATTCGAAACGTCAAAATTTAAAATAATTAAATATGTTGCGTAATAAACTTGAAATAATGGTAAAACCTTTGCTCAGGACTATTATTCATGACACTGTTTTCAAATCTTTGATATCAATGTTCTATTAAAAGATACAATCATTTAAAGTTCATAGACATATTGTCAAAAGTGACGGATAACTGCGTGATTCTTCTTAAAGTTAGACATGGCCTCTGGAATCCATTGTTTCAAGGTACCACTTTTGCACAGTTTTTGATTTTTTACACGGAAACCACTCACATTAAAAATATGAGACCGTAAAAAGGCCCTATTCCACTTTAAACCACATCTAATAAAATAATATTAAAATTATTCCATGAATGGTTTGACCTGTACAAAGGAGCAAAATTTACTTGATGCGCATGATTATTTAAAATATATATAGATATATAGTGAATCTACCAAAATAGTATATGACTAGCGAATTTTCGGCTACGCCGAGCATTACCTAGAGCTCCGCTGTCAGTGTAAAAAACAAATGCCGATCGACATGAAACAATTTTTTCATATCTGTACATTCCAAACACAATATACTTCTAATAACTTTTTGCATAAAACAAAAGTCGATCGAAATGGAACATTTTTGTCATTTCTGCACGCTAGCCCACAACGAGATCTTTCATTCGATATCAAACACAACATACTTCTAACATTTTTTTTCCATAAAACAAAAGTCAATCGACGTGGAACCTTTTTGCAATTTCTACAGGCTAACCGACACAGAGATCTTTCATTTGATACCAAAGACTTTGAATTTCTGACAACTTTTTGTAAAAAGAAAAGCAGATCGACATGGAACATTTTTGTCAATTCTGCATGCTAGCCCTCAACGAGACCTTTCATTTGAGACCAAACTCGACATTATTCTAAAAACATTTCGCAAAAATCAAAAGTCGATCAACATTGCGCAATTTCGTTAATTTTTCACGCAAACCCTCATCGAGACCTTTATTTTGATACCAAACACCACATACTTCTGACATCTATTTGCGAAAAGCAAAAGCCGATCGGCATGGAATATTTTTGTCAATTCTTAACGCTAGCTTTCAACGACACCTTTCATTTGAGACCAAACACTACACATTTCTGACAACTTTTTGCAAAAAACAAAAGTTGATTGACATGGCACATTTGTTTGAGACCAAACTCGACATACTTTTGAGAACTTCTTGCAGAAAACAAAAGCCGATCGGAATGGAACATTTTTGTCAATTCTGCACTCTAGGCCTCAACGAGAACTTTCATACGAGACTAAACTCGACATACTTCTAAAAATTTTTTGCAACAAACAAAAGCCGATCTACATTAACCATTTTTGTTAATTCTGCACATCAGCCCTTATCGAAATCTTTTGATTGATACCACACACTTCTGACAACTTTTTGCAAAAAAGAAAAACCGATCGACATGACACATTTTTGTTAATTCTGCACGCTAGCCCTCAACAAGACGTTTAATTTAAGACCAAACTCGACATACCTTGGAGAACTTTTTGCAAAAAACAAAAACCAATCGACATAGCATATTTTTGTCAATTCTGCACGCGAGCCCTCAACGAGACCTTTCATTTGAGACCAAACTCGACATACCTTTGAAAAAGTTTTGCAAAATACAAAAGCCGATCAGCATTGAACATATGTGTTAATTCTACACGCCAGCTCTTATCGAGCTCTTTCATTTGATACCAAACACCACATACTTCTAACAGCTTTTTCCAAAAAACAAAAGCCGTTCGATATGGAACATTTTTGTTCATTCTGCACGCTAGCCCTCATCAAGACCTAGCCTAATACAATGTAAACTGTCTGCAGTAAAGTTCATTTGGGCATATTTGTTCTTTGTTTAATTACTTCATTACACATTTGCCAACATTGATTTATGTAATTCGAAAATACCCAAACACGACATTTTTCTGACAACATTTTGCAAAAAACAAGTTATAATCTACCTAGAACATTTTTGTCATTCGTGCACACCAGTCCGTATTGTGTCGTTTCCTTAAAACAAAAGGACGACCTACTTCTAACAACTTTTTACGGAAAACAAATGCAGATCGACATGACACATTGTTTTTGTCAGTTTAAAACTGGCCCTTATGGTTTCCTTTCTTTTGATAACAAACACAGCAAAGTATTAAATTTATTTTATTTAGGAATATTTGATTTTTATTTAGTTACTTCATAATTTGGCAACACTGTTTGCATTAAAAAATAGTAGTTAATTTTTAAATTTATAAATTAATATTGTCAACCCTAATACATCTGCCACCGTCTTCAGTGAAGTTAGTTTAGGAATATTTGGTTTTAATTTAGTTACTTCATCACACATTTGGCAACATTGACTTTTGGCATTGGAAACGTCAAAATTTATATTAATTAAATACGTTATGTTTTAAACTTAAATTAGTTGTAACACCTTTGCTCAAGTCTATTATTCATGATACTGTTTTTAAATCTTTGATATCAATGTTCTATTAAAAGATATAATCATTTAAAGTTCATAGGCAGATTGTCAAAAGTGACGGATGACGGCGTGATTCTTCTTAAAGTTAGACATGGCCTCTAAGATCCATTGTTTCAATGTACCAATTTTACGCAGTTTTTATTTTTTAAAACAAAAACCACTCACAGTAAAAATATGACACCCCCAAAAGTCACTCCGGCGCAATAGACACAACAACTTGGAAAAAAAATTACAGCAATTACTTGAATGGACCAGGAGTTTAAGCTGGACACAGGATCGGTGATCGTTAATTTTTCACGCAAACCCTCATCGAGACCTTTATTTTGATACCAAACACCACATACTTCTGACATCTATTTGCGAAAAGCAAAAGCCGATCGGCATGGAATATTTTTGTCAATTCTTAACGCTAGCTTTCAACGACACCTTTCATTTGAGACCAAACACTACACATTTCTGACAACTTTTTGCAAAAAACAAAAGTTGATTGACATGGCACATTTGTTTGAGACCAAACTCGACATACTTTTGAGAACTTCTTGCAGAAAACAAAAGCCGATCGGAATGGAACATTTTTGTCAATTCTGCACTCTAGGCCTCAACGAGAACTTTCATACGAGACTAAACTCGACATACTTCTAAAAATTTTTTGCAACAAACAAAAGCCGATCTACATTAACCATTTTTGTTAATTCTGCACATCAGCCCTTATCGAAATCTTTTGATTGATACCACACACTTCTGACAACTTTTTGCAAAAAAGAAAAACCGATCGACATGACACATTTTTGTTAATTCTGCACGCTAGCCCTCAACAAGACGTTTAATTTAAGACCAAACTCGACATACCTTGGAGAACTTTTTGCAAAAAACAAAAACCAATCGACATAGCATATTTTTGTCAATTCTGCACGCGAGCCCTCAACGAGACCTTTCATTTGAGACCAAACTCGACATACCTTTGAAAAAGTTTTGCAAAATACAAAAGCCGATCAGCATTGAACATATGTGTTAATTCTACACGCCAGCTCTTATCGAGCTCTTTCATTTGATACCAAACACCACATACTTCTAACAGCTTTTTCCAAAAAACAAAAGCCGTTCGATATGGAACATTTTTGTTCATTCTGCACGCTAGCCCTCATCAAGACCTAGCCTAATACAATGTAAACTGTCTGCAGTAAAGTTCATTTGGGCATATTTGTTCTTTGTTTAATTACTTCATTACACATTTGCCAACATTGATTTATGTAATTCGAAAATACCCAAACACGACATTTTTCTGACAACATTTTGCAAAAAACAAGTTATAATCTACCTAGAACATTTTTGTCTTTCGTGCACACCAGTCTACATTGTGTTATTTTCTTAAAACCCAAGGACGACCAACTTCTAACAACTTTTTACGAAAAACAAATGCAGATCGACATGACACATTTTTTTTGTCATTTCAAAATCGGCCCTGATGGTTTTCTTTTTTTTGATATCAAACACAGCAAAGTGTTCAATTTAATTAGGAACATTTGTTTTTTATTTAGTTACTTCATAATTTGGCAACAATGTTTGTATTAAAATATTGTAGTTAATTTTTAAATTTATAAATTACCATCGGCAATCCTAATATAACAGCCACTGTCTTCAGTGAAGTTCATTTGGGAATATTTGTTTTTTGTTTAGTTATTTCATCACACATTTGGCAACATTGACTTATGTAATTCGAAACGTCAAAATTTAAAATAAATAAATGTGTTGTGTTATAAACTTAAAATATTGGTAAAACCTTTGCTCAGGACTATTATTCATGACACTGTTTTCAGATCTTTGATATCAATGATCTATTAAAAGATACAATCGATTAAAGTTCATAGACATATTGTCAAAAGTGACGGATAACTGCGTGATTCTTCTTAAAGTTAGACATGGCCTCTGGAATCCATTGTTTCAAGGTACCACTTTTGCACAGTTTTTGATTTTTTACACGGAAACCACTCACATTAAAAATATGAGACCGTAAAAAGGCCCTATTCCACTTTAAACCACATCTAATAAAATAATATTAAAATTATTCCATGAATGGTTTGACCTGTACAAAGGAGCAAAATTTACTTGATATATATATATATATATATATATATATATATATATATATATATATATATATATATATATATATAGTGAATCTATCAAAATAGTATATGATGGATATTTGAGTTCGAACGATCTTCTAGGGTCCTCAAGTCGGTGAGTCAACCTGAGTATTTTGTTTTGTATTTGTTCCGTGTTCTGGTTTCGTAATTAGTTCAATTGCGAACCTGCTAGTGTTTCCACAGTAGGTTTTGCTTTTAGTCTGTTGCGAGACAACTGTCATTTCAACCGTGTTTTCCCGTTTTACTTGTCCGTTTCTGTTCTGTTCGTAATTAGTTCAATTGCGAATCTGCTAGTGTTTCCACATTAAGATTTACTTTTGGTCTGTTGCGAGACAACTGTCATTTCACTTGTGTCATTCCGTTTTACTTGTCCGTTTTCGGTCCGTTCGTAACTAGTTCAATTGCGAACCTGCTAGTGTTTCCACGGTAGGTTTTGCTTTAGTGCTTGTTATTTCACCTGTGTTTTTTTCGCGTTATCCAGTCCTTTGTAACTTAACAGTTCACCCAGTATCTTTTGTTATCTTGTATGATTTTAGTCTGT
The DNA here is from genome assembly GCA_035578165.1 of Stenolophus ochropezus. Classification (NCBI taxonomy): domain Eukaryota; kingdom Metazoa; phylum Arthropoda; class Insecta; order Coleoptera; family Carabidae; genus Stenolophus; species Stenolophus ochropezus. Next base: position 27,021 of record JAQOWZ010000143.1, read on the forward strand.
ACCGAAACATGTTTATACATTTTTTTTGAAAAATAAAACTCTGTTAAAGTTATTCTTGCATTTTTTTCCTTGGATCTCCCGTCTAGCTATTCTGGGGCAAATTAACAATATATATATATATATATATATATATATATATATATATATATATATATATATATATATATATATATAACAGTAGCATTGTGGTGGGCCTAATATTGGCGGTTGTACCCCCGGCCGCGACACCAGCCGCGGTAATTTCCATGCCCTCGGCCGCGGTAACTTCCGTATCCTCGGCCGCGGAAACTTTCGTGTCATCGGCCGCGGTAACTTCCACCTCTTCTTTCTTTCCCTCCTCCTTCTTACTTTCCTTACCCTCCAACACATCCATTTGCCGCCGCAACTCCCCCATATAATTCTCGTTCTCCTCAATCTCCCTGTTTAGTTCTTCCATAATAGCTGCCGTAGGAAAATATAAATATATTAATAACAATAAGTAATAAACTATTGTTTAAAATAATTGCTTACTCTTTTCTTCTTAAGTTAAGTTACGGGAGTAAGTTAACATCAAAAAAAATGATTTTATTAAACGAAAGTACAAAGATTCAGTAGTGAAATATAACAATGTTTATTGTACAGAATACAGAATGTAACTAAGTAAAATTAAGTAATATTACAAAATATGAAAAATATTGAGTATGCAAAAAAATAGAGGAAATGTGGATTCGAGTAGCGTCTGGGACTCGGCATGGTCAGCAGTTCCCGTGAGAAGTTGTACTTCTACATTATATATATATATATATATATATATATATATATATATACATATATATATATATATATATATATATATATATATATATATATATATGTATATACAGGCTGTCCCATTTAAGGTACGAATGCATTGGTATCTCGAGAACCGTAAGAGCTACGAGGTTGGTTAAATTAGACAAAAGTTGCCCCGTTAGGAGCCTATTTTAATAGTGTTTTGTTATTTGCGAAAAAATGCGTAGGTCACTAGATATAGGGGAAAATGTAAATTTAGCGACTTTCTTTTTTTGCTTATAACTTTGTTATATGAAATAATACGAGATTCTGGTTTGCACTTTCTTAAGGCACTTTTGTATGGTGAATTTGCAGAAGTACTCAATTATTTTTTATATCTAACCATTTACGAGTTACTGATAGCAACTTTTATTTTTCATATGGAGGTCATATTAAGCTATGGTATTTTTAAATAGAAATTTTTTAGCTTTACAATGATATAAAACAGTAAAACTTTATTTTTATAATTAGCAGAAAAATTAACAAAAATTGTTATTTATACTAAAATTTCATTGAAAAAAGTAAATTAAAGGCTGCAGTGGAAGAAAATAACTATTTCATAACATATGTTGCAACAAGTTTATGTAATTAAAGTAAAAATTCAAAAATAATTTGCGAAAACTTAACAATAAATTTAGTTAGAAAAAAGTAAATCGAAGGCTGCTGTGGAAGAATTTAACTAAATTTATTGTGAAGTTTTCGCAAATTATTTTTGAATTTTTAACTCTAATTACATAAACTTGTTGCAACATATGTTATGAAATAGTTATTTTCTTAGACTGCAGCCTTTAATTTACTTTTTTCAATGCAATTTTAGTATAAATAACAATTTTTGTTAATTTTTCTGTTAATTATAAAAATAAAGTATTACTGTTTTATATCATTGTAAAGCTAAAAAAAATCTCTATTTAAAAATACCATAGCTTAATATGACCTCCATATGAAAAATAAAAGTTGCTATCAGTAACTCGTAAATGGTTAGATATAAAAAATAATTGAGTACTTCTGCAAATTCACCAAAAGTGCCTTAAGGAAGTGCAAACCAGAATCTCGTATTATTTCATATAACAAAGTTATAAGCAAAAAAAGGAAATCGCTAAATTTACATTTTCCCCTATATCTAGTGACCTATGCATTTTTTCGCAAATATCAAAACACTATTAAAATAGCCTCCTAACGGGGCAACTTTTGTCTAATTTAACCAACCTCGTAGCTCTTACGGTTCTCGAGATACCAATGCATTCGTATCTTAAATGGGATAGCCTGTATATATATATATATATATATATATATATATATATATATATATATATATATATATATTATATGTATTGAATTGAGTTGAAGTAATACACGTTTTTTTGTATCTGGTATATTTTAAACTTTTTGCTGGGTTATTCATATAGTTCAAATTTGTAAATTATAACATCTTGTGCAGATAATCGTGCTTGTTATAGTGTTCCTCTGTGTTTGTGGCAGAATATAAGTGTTGTGGTCTAAATTTAATAAAAATAGTGCGATTCTTTAAAATAAAGATAAGTTACTTATGAACAAGTTCTGACTTAAGTAATATTGTGAATAAATTCGTCAGTGATGCCTCGCCAGTGCGGTACGTGTCGACGCTCCGTCAACTTAAAATACCCCGGAGTGGTATGCTCTAGGTGTACGAATTCATTCCATACAACATGTGTAGGAATTCCCGACGAAAAATATAAACTCTACGCAAGTGCAGCTGAAACTTGGCTATGCAACACTTGCCGACCGTCTAAACCAAAAAATGTTAGTGTGACCCCAACCGATAGCTTTAAGCTCGACGACACTGTCTCAACCGATCTGCAAGAACTGTTTAAAAATTTTAAGAAAGAAATGTTAACTGTAATAAACAATAAATTTGAAACGTTAATGACATCTATTAACTTTTGCTGCAATAAAATATCAGATTTTGAATCTAATCTAAATTCAATTAACAATAAAATGAAAAATATGGATATCATAATTAAAGAAAACGACAAACTAAAAAATGAAATCAAATCTTTAAATTCAAAAATTGAAGATTTGGAACAATATTCTAAATTAAACAATGTTATTATACATAATATACCGGAAAAACCCAGTGAAAATATAAACAATATTATTTGTGACATCGGACAGAAAGTAGGCTGCAGTGTAAAGAACAGTGATATTGACGCTGCACATAGACTTCCCAACAGTAAGTCCAAAACCAAAAACATTATTGTTAAATTTGTTTCGCGAAATCTTAAAGATGAGTTTATGTCAGCTGTAAGAAAAAACCGGAACATTACAACATCCACTCTGAACCTTGACGGCCCGACTACTAATATATATTTTAATGAACATTTAAGTGCAACAAATTTCTCTCTATTTATGAAAGCCCGTGAAGTTCTTAAACCAAAAGAATATAAATTCATTTGGACTAAAAACTGCAAAATATATGCACGAAAAAATGATTCTTCACAAACTCATATTATTAAAAACCTTGAAAGTCTTTCAAAATTAAAATAAGAAATATATTGCTGTCTCGCTTACCGTCGCATACAATTGCAGATCTTGGTTTAAAAATGATACAAACACCTGTAAATAATAGTAAGGTTCAATGCCCTCAGCCAAACATGTTTACGTTTGCACAAATAAACGTGAGATCTTTGTTTTCAAGTTTTTTAAATGTGATAGATTTTATTGTAGAACACAATTTTGATATAATTGCTGTCACGGAAACTTGGATAAACGACAACTCTCCCTCTCAACTTTTTAATATTTATGGATATAATTTTATTAGCTTTCCGAGACCGAATAATATGCGAGGTGGAGGAGTCGGTTTCTATATTCGTGATAACATCACTTTTACTGTATTAGACACATCCTTTATAAATACATACAATAATCTAGAACACCTATGGGTAAAATGTGTAATAAACAAATATAGTATATGTTTTGGAGTTGTTTATAACCCTAACGAAAAATATTACAAAAATCTTGAAATTCTTGATGCAATATTCACTGAATTTAATACTCTGTATGATTATGTAATCTGTGCCGGTGACATCAATGTGGATATGCTCTCCACAACCCATAAATCAAAATATGTAGCAGATATAATAAATAATAACGGAATGTCACAACTTATAACTGAACCAACAAGGAGAATTTCTAAAACTCTTTTAGATGTAGTTATTGTATCTAACAATGATATCTGTGCGGATTCAGGAGTAATAGACGCTGCGAGTATTTCAGATCATGATTGTGTTTATTGCACATTTTACTTAACAAAAAACAGAACTACACCTAAGACTATATTATACAGAGATTTTAAACAGTTTGATTTAGACTGTTTTTATGATGAATGTGATCAAATAGATTGGAATAAAATTATATCCTTGGAAAATATTAATGATAAAATACAATACTTAAATGAAAATATAATTTCTCTATTTGATAAACATGCTCCCCTAAAAACATTAAAAATCAATAAAAAATACAGTCCCTGGATAACTCCGGTTATTCGTATAATGCAAGGTTTAAGAGATAAAGCTTTACTTAAATACAAAAAAACAAAACTGAAGCAAAATTAAAATATTACAAAGAATTAAGAAATTTAACAACAGCTGCAATACGTCGTGAGAAACAAGCTTTTTTCGAACATCAAATAAATAATAAAATTAAAAACTCCAGGGAGCTGTGGAATAACTTAAAACATATGGGAGTTAAGGGCGAAAACGAAGTAGTTATACCTGTTTCCCTATTAAAACCAGATGACTACTATAAACATACATCGGAAAAACTTAATCAAACGCGGATAAATACAGAAACTTTACAGTTTTATAATAATAATTCTCACGATTCCGAAAATGAAAATTATTTTAATTTTAAATGTGTTGACAGAACAGAAGTTGTTAAAATAATACAATCATTGAAATCTAATGCTTTAGGTAAAGACGGTATTTCAACTAGAATGGTACAAATAATATTACCTAAAATTTCGGATTTAATTACCCACATAATTAATACCAGCCTCATTACAGGAATAGTTCCTGATATTTGGAAAACTGCTATAATAAAACCTATCCCCAAGCAAAATACTGTAACTACGTTTGATGATCTAAGACCAATTAGTATTTTACCTACGATGTCCAAAGTTCTAGAAAGAATATGTTACCAACAAATTTTGCAATACATAGATGACAAAAAAATTTTACCCACTACTCAATCTGGGTTTAGGAGAGGACATAGTACTAATTCTTGCCTATTAAATATAGTTGATGAAATGATAAAAAATTTTGACAATTCAAAAGTTACTCTCCTTATCCAGATAGACTTTTCTAGAGCTTTCGACATGGTGGATCATAATTTGTTATTAGCAAAATTAAAATATTATAACTTCGGTTGGAGTGCTTTACAATGGTGTTCTAATTACTTGGTCAATAGGTCTTTTCAAGTGTCAATGTCATCAAATATGGACTGCATCCAATCAAAAATCCTAACTTTAACTCGAGGCGTGCCTCAAGGTAGCATTTTAGGGCCACTCCTGTACTTAATTTATGTTTCTGATTTGCCAAATATTATAAAACATTGCAGTGTTCATTCTTATGCGGATGATACCCAGATATTAGCATCAATAAATAAAAATGAGGTAAACAGTAATTTAAAATTTATTAATGAAGATCTTCAAAATCTTTCTGATTGGGTATGTAACCATGGGCTTTAATAAATGCAAACAAATCGTCACTGTTGGTATATGGGTCTAAAGAAACACCTACTATTATTCTTGATGGTTCTATTCTCAAACGTAGTACTGTGATCAAGAGTTTGGGTTTATTTATTGACGAAAATCTATGTTTCCGGGAACACTTAAATAAGAAATTAAGTTCCGCCAAATTTAAACTTAAAATGTTATACCAGTACCGTACTTTACTCTCTCCTGAGATAAAACTACGACTAGTAAAGTCATTAATATTCCCGATTATTGAATATTGTGCTTGTGTTTACGTACCTAATTTAACATTAACTGATAAAAAGAAAATTGACTTGTTCCAAAATTGTTGCCTTAGATATGTATTCAGGATACGTAAATATGATCATATATCGCAATATCGGGCATCGACGTCATTGCATTTCATTGATACTAGGATAAAAATACTTCTTCTCTGTCTTATACATAAAATAATAATTACAGGATACCCAGAATATTTATCTGATCGACTTATAATTAAAAAAAATAAATTTAATTTACGTAATAATGATTTGTTTATAGTACCATCTTTCAATAAAATTAAATTTAAAAGCTCTTTTTCGTACTTAGCTCCTACACTTTATAACAATATTCCAAACAATTTAAAATCTCTTTCTTATAGTTCATTTGTAAACCATTTGAAAACCTTAGTTCTTTAATATTCCTTTGTAATATAATAAATTTATTTCTTTTTCATGTACATGTAGATATATGTAGATTTATATACTTCTTTTTTATTGTTATTTTTTTCTGTATTGGTTAGGTGGAAGATCAGCCTTGGCTGAACCTCGCCTTTGAGTGTTTATCTCAATAAAGATTATTATTATTATTATTATTATTATATATATATATATATATATATATATATATATATATATATATATATATATATATGTGTGTGTGTGTGTATGTGTGTGTGTGAAATTAGTTCTTATTTTTATTGCTATTATAATAAAAGGTTTGTTTAAGAAATACAATTATATACACATAAAATATCACATCAAATATACAATTTATATTTTTAGACCAATTTATATAAATATATTATTATTAAAGTACTTTTCATAATATAATACATATTCCACGAAATTTTAATTGTTAAGTAATTTCACGTTAGTAAAAAAAATTTTAGAATCGCAGTCGCCGTTTTTTGGTCATCCCATACAGGTCAAACCATTTATGTAATAATTTAAAATTTTATATCCTTATATGTGGTTTCTTAAGGAATAGAGCCTTTTTGAGGTCTCATATTTTTACCGTGCATATTTTTGCGCAATTAAATTAAAACTGATCCAAAGTGTAACTTGACACAGGAGATTCCAGAGACCATATCTATCATTCTACGGCTAATCGTGCTTCAACTTTCATTCGTTTCATATCTTCGAACTTTCCTTCAAAATGGATCATTTTTTAAAAATATATGAAAATGTTTATCACAATTTCTTATTGCACTACACAAAATTATTGTAATCGCTGGAAAACTTGTAAAGAAGATGTTGTTTTGGATTATTTCATTCAGGGATGGTCAAAATGGATTTTTCACTTGAAAACTGAAACCGAAAATTTTCGAGATTACAATACTTTCTTTTACTTCGTACAAGTAAAAAGAAAGAGAGTGTTCCTGTTTAGTACAGCATGTCCTTTGTATAAAAATACTTATACTTACGGTAAGATTTCTATGTATTTTTCTAAATGAAAACTGGTAAATTTTAGGCCTATAAGATATTCGACGTTACTAAAAAAAGAAATACGAAACTTTAAAAATAACGTACAAATTTTAAACTCTAGAACTATCGTTATAAAAAGACTATATTTTATTAGTAAATATACGGAAGTAGGTAATATTTCTGTGAACCTACGTAATTAAAATATGTGTTTATGGATTTGTTTCTACTTTATTTATTAATTACAATCGTGAAATGAAATCACAACTAAAAGTGTATTTTAAACGACAGGTTAGTAATAATGTAATGCTTTACGGATGGTTTCAATAAATATGATGATATTTGTTTCCTTTTCTGTTGAATTTTTTAATTGAATAAAATTACAATGAGGAATGTGACTAAATTTTGATTTTTATATATGTAATACAAAACAAACATATATCCATATATTTTTTAAATTATTAAAGATTTGTGGACGGGATGCGGTGACATCATCGCGGCAGGACCGTAAAAGAAGGTAGGTAGACGGCTATTGTAAGAAACAGTTTACCTAGCTTTTGTCACAGTATCACCGAACTGACGTCACGCGTCCCCTCTCCAGAACATGAAATTGCTAATAACTTTCTTCTTACAAACAATTGTTTAGTTTTTATTATTAAAATGAGAAGTTAGGCTTCTGCAAATTTCTTCTTATTGTGCTTAGAGGAGTACAGGGAACATAACATATGCATTCATATTTATTTTAAATTTTACATACGAAACATGTTGACTATGTGTCATTATTTAAATGTAAAAAATAAATACAACTGTTCTTTTGTTTATTAGAAACATATAAGAAACGGGTGACGTTTACTAACTGGTACGTAACTATCATCAAGCGTATGACAGAGTGCACATTATACTCGCGCATTCTCAATTCCAGCGAATATCAATAGGTATAGGTTTTACCGCCATTATCATATACTCAGTTAGGTCAGGTTACTTTAGGTTTTTTTTTTAATTAATATAAACCCTTCGTCGGTATAGCAGGTCGGACGTAGAGAGGTTAGATTAGGTTGTTTGAATGCCACTGATATTCGCGTGTTCTGCTGCTTGTCAAACGCGTGAAGTTAGTTACGTACGTAAATTTTTATTTGTTTTAAATAAAACCATGGCAAAGTAAATGTAAAGAAATGGGGATCCAAATAAACGAAGACTGTCTGCATACACTCTTATTCACTGATGATCAAGTCATTTTAGCCTCAGACGACTACGACATTCACTACATGATGAGGAAATTGTATGAAACCTACGAAGAAGCAGGACTTAAAATTAATTTTGACAAAACTAAATACTTAGTAGTAGGAGGGCAGGGGGAAGATTTAAACATAGAAGGAAATCTGATAAAATCCTGCTCTAACTATAAATATCTTGGAACGTTAATCACGACAGAGGACAATAGCAAGCAAAAAATTAACAACAGAATTATACAAGCTAAGCAAGCAACACAAAAATTAAATAGTATCTTGTGGTCCAACGGAATAAACAAAGAAACTAAAAAGAGATTATATGAGACAATTGTCCAGAGTATCCTGCTATACGGAGCAGAAACGTGGGAAATAACAAAAAAAGACAAAAGCAGAATAGCAGCTGTAGAAATGGATGCATTAAGAAGAAGTTGCATAATATCTAAATTAGAAAGATGTACGAATGACGAAGTAAAACAAATCATGAAGATAGACAAAACAGTAGTTGAAAATCAGGAGACAAAAAGACTCAAATGGTACGGACACGTCCGACGTATGGAGGAGGAAAGATGGCCTAAGAAGATCTGGGGCTGGACACCGCCAGGAAGAAGGAAAAGAGGAAGACCGGCAGCGGAATGGTACAAACAAGTCCAGAAAGACCTACAAAAAAGAGGAATGGAAGACGAAAACCACGGCAACAGGGAGTTGTGGCGTTTAGGATGCCAGAAACGGACGACAGCGCTGTAAAAAACTCGCCATATATATATAAATATCTAGGAAATTAGAATTTAAATTACACATTTATTCTAGGTGATTTTATTGTTACTATATTTACATTTCATTTTAAATCTGACACGAAATAAAATTAAATATCGTTAATGAAAAAACTACGATATTCCAATCAAAATTATCTTTCACGGAATAAAGTTAGTAGTCATTTATTATAATGGTACTCTAGGTACTTATGTTACCGACATTCCGTCAGTGACGTGCAATGTCATTTTATTGAAATTATGCACAAGTATATATTTGTTCTTTGAAATAAAAAAAGTAAGTAGAGAACTGGCCAAAATTCAGTGTAATGTATTGCTAATAAGAATGGGTTATTTTTAACCGAATATATGTCATACAGTCCAGATGACATTGATTGAATTTTTAAACGTCAAGCTGGAAATTTTATAATAAATTCTAATTTTTTTTAAAAAAAATGTGTATACCATAAAAGATGCTAAATATAATATATTTTTTTACAACCCTGTGTCGCTCTTAGTAATAACTGGTTTTGCATACTACTATTGTCTCAAAATTCGTTTGATTTTGATAACATATCATTTAGTAGTGAAAGCCCCATTTAATTAACTTACATTGGTTTCTTGAACAAGGTTTTCTATAATGTCTTTCAATAGTGACATATTTTACATATAACTTAAATATTATTCTTTTCATTATAGACTGGCAGTACATAAAAATTATTTTCGTCATGACCATATTAGGAAATGTACAGAACTTGGTAACATTTCTACTTTAATATTTAATTATCAGTTATAGTTGTGAAATGATATGACAACATCTGAATTCTAAACGACTAATTAATAAGAACGCAATGCTTTGTAGATGGAATTTTTTTAGTTAATGTGATTATATAGGTGTCGTTTTCTGTTAATTTTTTAATTAAGGGATAATGGATTTTTTTATTCAAATGGCACAAATTCTTACTTTGCTTATAGAACAGTGGACAAAAATGTGCTTCTATGCACTGAACATACCGCAAAACTTTACAAACACGTGTTTTATATGATAATGAACATTGTAATAAAATGTTCATTATTATATTCTATAAAAAAAATTGAAATGAAAATTACAAGAAATTTCAAAATATAATATATTTAAGAACTAAAATTTTTCACGTTTCAAATTATTTGAGATTCATTCTTGCCAAATGTGTTTCGAAATAAATCAAATATTCCTAAATAATGTAAACTGACGATAACGGTCGTAATTTGAATACTGCCAACAATAATTCATAAATTTAAAAATAAACTATGATTTTATTCCAATCAATGTTGCCAAATGTGTCATGCAATAACTAAATAAATATTGAATAAACTAAACTGAAGACTTTAATATGTTAGGATTGTCCTCAATAATTCATAAATTTAAAAATTAGCTACTATTTCATTCCATTGAGCGTTGCGAAAAGAGTTGTAATTAACTAATTACAAATCGATCGACTTTTGTTTTGTTTTTTGCATAGAGGTATCAAAAATACTCGCATTTGATATCAAATGAAAGAATTTCAAGAGGGCTCACATGCACAAGTATTAAAAAAATTATTTATGTCGGCCGGCTTTTGTCTTATGTGAAAAGTTGTCGGAAAGATGTTGTATTTGGTATCAAATGAAAGTAATCGGCAAGGGATGGCTAACAGAAATGACAAAAAATTGTTATTTTGATCAGCTTTTGTTCTTTGCAAAAAATCGCAGCAGTATGCCATATTTGCTATCAAATAAAAGTACTTGCAACGCGTGAAGAAAATGCAAAACTGTGCCATGTTAATCGGTTTTTGTTTTTTGTAAACAGTTGTTAAAAGTATGTCGCTTTTGGTATAAAATAAAAGAACTTAATAAGAACTGACTTTCAGAAATGAGAAAAAATTGCAATATTTGATCGTATTTGGTCTTTTGGGTCAGTTGTCAGAAGTAAGTCGTGTTTAGTATCAAATAATAATAATCAAATGAAAGTACTTAGCAACAAATGGCTAACAGAAATGACAAAAATTTGTTGTTTTGGTCGGCTTTTGTTTTTTGTAAAAAAAAAATAGCATTTGGTATCAAATAAGAGCACTTGTCAAAGGTTGACTTGTACAAGTGATAAAAATTTGCCATGTCGCTCGACTTTTTTTTTTGCAAAAAGTTGTCCAAAGGATGTCTTGTTTGGTATCAAATCAAAGCACTCGATCACGGCACTCGTGAAAAAAGGACAACATTTTGCCATGTCAATCGGCTTTTGTTTTTTATGAACTGTTGTGAAACGTATGTCGCATTTGGTATCAATTGAAAGAACTTAATGAGGACGGACTTGCAGAAATGACTAAATATTGCAGTGTTTGATCGTCTCTTGTCTTTCGAATCATTTGTCAGAAGCAAGTCGTGTTTGGTATCAAATATAATCATTTGATAAAAGCTGGCTTGCAGAAACAACGAAAATTTGCTATTTCAGTCGCCTTTTGTATTCCGCAGAAAGTTATAAGTTCAGGCCTAGAAAACGCTCACTGAACTCTATTTAGTAATTTATATTAATAAAAAGAGAAACAAAAAACCTAAGCCATTTTGATGAAATTATCAATTCGGAGTAAATAATTTCAAAATCTTATTTAAATTTGAAAATTTGTGATTTGGAAGGAGTTAGTAATTTATTTATTTAGCTTTTATATTTATAGATATGTTTTCATGTATTGTATTGTATTTTATGTAAATGAGAGTTTAAGCGTTTTATCGCTTTTTCTACTGCGACCTAAAAGAACTATTGTAACACAGCTCTTACTTAATTCTTCTGAAAGAGTTCTAGTTGTTGATGAAATCAATGAAAGCTGCACGAGTTATGTTCTTGATGTCATCTGCCGTAAAATACCTCTTACCTAGCTAATTGAGTCACCGGGCACACAGTATGTGTTCCGACATTTCTTCGTTGTCTACACAGACTGGACAGATGTCTTTTTCAGATTTACCAATTTGGTAAATCATTTGTCGCAGATGGAGAAATGAATTTTTTTGCTTGACTTCTAAAATGATTTTAGTTTATTTAAGTTTACACTATCCAACAAAGCGAAATCTAATCAGAGTGTAGGGGATCTACAGCTTACAATAGCCACCACTACGCGTGGTTCAAGTCAGTAATGATTTTTGATGAAATGATAAAAATTGATCCTCTTGAAATAATATGGAGCACTTGACATTCTGTTAAGGTTGACGTCAGCAATTATTGGTAAATTATTTTTGTGACTGCAAATAGATGCCCAAATCAAAGAATTTTTTAAAACAAATTGCTTCTTGAAAATAAAGTTTATATTGGACCTCTATAGACATTGAAGTGTCTTAACATCGAGACGTTTTCGATTGTAATTAGATGAATGCCGATGTTTAAACTTTGAACAATATTATTTGCTGCAAGAAGATCGTAATCAACCCTTCTCTTGAATTCCTTTGTTTACTTACGACATTATTTGTTATAGGTTAATTGTTTTTCAAATAAGATTGAATTGAAAATTACAAATTCTATTTATTTATGTAAAGGAAAGTGAACTACATTTTCTTCAAAATGGAAATCTTATAGTACTTGCATGAATATTAATTGGTAACAAGTTAATTTTGCAGATAATATTATTAAGTGCATATTGCACTATGTCCTCAGCTCAAGTCCATTACCCACAAATATTGACCAATCTGTTTCATTGCTAGATTAATGATGACGAATGTGAAACCTTATAAACATTTTAATACAGGAGCTATGAAATACACTACCATGTAATACCTATAATAAATACGCCATATGAACCTGTAGAGTTCTCATTTATTTTGTATTCTTATTTTCTTTAACTTTTTCTTGTTATTATATTTTTTTATTTTTTCTCTTTACAAAATGATGTTTCTATTTTTTTTCATTTTTATGTAAGTTACTAGAAATAATGATGTCGACTGGATAGTTTAGCGAGTTAGCGCACATTTCTAAATCATTATGACGTCATTAAAATTTAAAGTCGTGAGCAACTGACGTATGATTTGTCGTAAAATAATAATAGAGTTACTAATTATCACACTCGAATACTATAGACTAGAGAACACATTTTTTTAAATTATGCACTATCATAATCTATGCTAGACATTTTTTGTGAAATGTTTGTATTTTTATAAATTATGCGCAAATATATCCATTATTTTGTATTTACATTTTACTTTATAGATCACTTACTGAAGATATATTAACATCACCTTCATACGAAGCCAGACAACAAAAAATCCAATATTCATAATAATATATAATGCAAGCAAATTATTACCTGTCCTATTTCACTTTTTTTTATTATTACAATATAAAAAAGTATACAAGTATAAGAATGCACACAAGCTCACTCGCTTTACTAAATGATGTAGAAAACACGGAGTATTTATACACAATTAAAAATATGAAATATGTAAATCAGGTAGGCAACATAATTATTGTCATTTATTTAAGATATGTTATAAATTTAACATAATTTAGAAGGAAAATAAATCTTATTTTCATTACATTGTTGTAGTGTATGGTCTTTAAATTTATATTACAAAACTAGAAACTTGACAATTTGATGGTTCTATCAATTAAAGCATTTAGTACACTAATTTTGTTTTTACTTCTTTTACAAAGTGAGAGAAGTATTGCAATCCCGAAAATTTCGGTTTCCAACGTAAATATTAATTTTGACTATCCCTGATTTCATTTTGACTAGTTTCGGCGAGAAGTCTGTACGCATATCGCGCACAACTTGATGATTAACTATAAAATTTTCAAATTTTGTATAGGAGACTGCTATTTGTACGCCTCTCTTTTTTATTACAATCGGCAGTGCCAAAAGGGCACTTTGCTTGTAGTGTTTTTGTTTAATTTGTTGCTACTATATCATCTAGTTATACACTTCTATTTATAGTTCTAAATGGCCTTTTTGAAAGGACAGTTTACTTTTAGCAAAAACTTAATAAAAATAAGAATTTAGTTGGCTTTCAATATTTGTAAGAGACATTTAATTTTTATTGTTAATAAATTGACATTGACAACTGTCCATATATTCCTGAGACATATGTACGAAATATCTCTTTCTTTATAAGTTTCTGAGCGATTAAAATAAGTTTGTGTAGTGAAATACATTATAATTTAAAAACATTTAAAAATTTTTTTTGATAATGATCCATTTCGAAGGGAAGTTAGAAGATTTGAGACGAATAGAAGTAGAATTATTAGCCGTGGAATGATTTTACTTTCAAGTAAAATAAGTTTGAATTAAGTTCAGCTAGAAATATGTATTAGTTTTTTTAAGTTAGTATTAGAAAAGAAATAAAGGTATCTACCAGAAGTAGTATTTTTTGGTACCAGTTTGTTATAATATTGTTACTTGTTCTAATTAATTGACATTGACTTGTTCTAATTTATGCTATTGTTAGTTTCTCGCTGGATTGAGAATTTAATGTTAGAATGATAATTATTAAATTTATCAAAAATATTATGTATATGATTGATTGGTGCAATTATAAGCTCATCAACATCACCTTTATAATAAATAATTCTAAATTCTTAATTTCATGTTTTTATAAAATTATTTCCGCTAGCGATGAACTAAGTGAGGAACCCGTTTACCGTCAAAATACAATACCGAGCGCTTAAATTTATACCTTCAACGAATTATTATTTTGTTAAGTCTGTAAATTCTTCGATGTCGTGCCATTGATCTTTAATACATCCAATTATCAATTTCTGCGGAATGGAAAGAATTACATCTAGGAAAAACATGTAATAGTCATCTGGAATGAATAGTTCATAAATGTCATTTACCAAGTAAAAAGACATTTAATAGTGACGACTCGTGGATCCGGAAACGGGACAGGCAACAAAATAAGCAATATAAATAATGTGTAAATAATATTAAAATTTGATAAACACTTAGATGTTACGAATATTATTTTAAAAATATTTTTTGAATAACATTTTTCTTGAAAAAGTATCAAAAATGAGATATTATTATATTTTAAAAGTAAGAACGAGTTTTGCTGTAGCTTAACACCAATGCAAAGTACAGAACCAACATCGAAATGGATGCTTTAGTGAACTAATTAGAACAGTTCACTTATTTCGTACAAATGGAATGCCTTTTTTCATCATTTTAGCTCGTGTTTTTCATTTATGTTTAAATGTTCATCCAATAATCTTTGGGCATGTGTAATATTTAAAATTAAGGTTATGATTTTAATTTTATTATTATTAATAATATTATTACATTGTATAAGTTAAATTATAGCTGAAATTGCCTTGTTTTTTATCATAATTGTGTTGGATTTAGCATCATAAATTTGTAATTTTTCAATTTCTTTTCAAATATTTAAAACATACAGCAAAATCACGTGACAACCCAACTGAACAAACTGATTTGCCTCGGCGAGTTTATTACTCAGGTTAAGTTCGATCAGCGGAGAGGTAAGTGATCCAGTCAAAGAGTATGATCCGGATTCAAGTGTAAGTTAAAACAGTGGCAAAAATACGCCTTATACGAGATAAAAATGACGCCTATACATATAGCTTCAGCAGAGATATTGGCGAAGTTTTTGTTCAAATGACGCATTTTCGAGGGATTTCAAAGTATTTTATCTCTTGCATCTAAATATATAAAGTATATAGTACATGCTGTGTTAAACAAATTAATATTTATTATAAAGTAAAAAGACATTTTAAATTATATTCTGTATATTGGAGTTACAAGTCGCCTACTAGTTTTTATTTATTAAATCTAATTTTGACGTTACATTAGAAAGGGTTTGATTTTTGCCTAAATTTAAATTTAACAATTAATAATTGTCTAATTTTTATTTTTATATTGTAGATTGCTGTTCTACTAATAATTATTATTCTTTATATCTCATTCGGTAGAGTTATTGCTAAAGAAAATATTTTTATTAGCACAGAAAATGAAGAGCTACAATGTGCATTAAATGTGTTACATAATAATACCAGCATATACAACTTGATATTATATTCAAATATGGAATCAACAATAAATATTCCTCAAATTAAATTACCAGTGACTATAATAAATTTGTCACAAAACGATTTTCATTATTCTAATCCATATTTAAATAATAATTTTTATTTTGAAATGAGTTTGCTTATTATCACTGAAATAAAAGATTTTGAAAAGTTTATAACTTTAATGAAACATAAAAGATTTTTCAATAGAAGAGGAAAATACATCATCATATATTTAGGAAAAGAAAACATCAAAACATTGTTCCAAATATTATGGAAGGAATATATTATAAATGTATTCATAATAAAGAAAAATAAAATTATCACTTACTTCCCATATAATATGAAAGTATGTGGAAAAGGCGAAACATTTGACTATATCAACATAAACTGCTCTGATATATCATCATTGTTTCCTAATAAAATACCGCTAAAAATGAATGGTTGTGATATTCATATTGCTCCAAATATCTACCCTCCATTTGTTACAAAACCCGAAGAATTCACTGATGAACCATCCAAAAATGGTTTGGAAACAGTTCTGGTTAATAATGTTTTCAAAATAATGAACATAACCTTAAAAATATGTGCTAAGAGCATGTCAAAGTTTGGTATGAAATTTTCAAATGGTTCCTACGACATACCACATAGATTTCTCACAGATAACAACTGTGATCTCATATATGGACAGCTACCAACAAATGCTTCGTACTTGGCAGATTTTGATGTTACGTACCCAAATTTTCTTTATAAATTTTTTTGGAATGTTCCAACTCCAGTCTTAGGCAAGCAATGGAAGAATTTATTTTTAATATTCAAGCTCAATTTATGGATATTAATATCTATGACTCTAATTTTAAATGCAACTATTTGGTATTTATTTGGAAAACAAAGCAATGATACACAATGGAAAGAAGCCATTTTGTGTTTGTTGTTAAGTTGGTACTCCATGCTACAAGGATCTATTACACAACCTAAATATATAAAACTCCGTATTGTTATAATTGTGTGGGTTTTGTATTCTCTGTTGCTTGCAACCTATTACCAGTCTCAACTTCTGAGTATTTTAATAAAGCCCATTTATGAAAAACAAATTTCTAACCTGCAAGAATTGGTGAAGTCTTCGTTGAAGATAGTCTATTTAGGTAAGATAAATATAAATAATTAACTTTCAATATAACTGTATCGAAAATAAATAGCATTATACTAAATTCATCTATAGTGTAATAATGCACTTAAATCTATGTACATACGGAGCAAAAGTATTTGTTTCACAAAAAAAATTGTTTAAATACGTGATATTTTCAAGTGAATCTTGTGTAACAATTTAAAATACATGTATAATTTTTATATTAATAATATTTAATATGTATACATATTTTTTAAAATAGTAAGAATTAATGTGTTATAACTATTTTATGATGAATATCAAATGACTTCATATATTTTTTAGTATATAATATTAGTAAATGTAAAATGTGATAATTTTTTTATTTAAGTGTTATTCGGTGTTATTCTTTCAATCGATCTATCTATTTATGTAACAGCCAATCAAATATTTTTCATTAAATACACTGTACAAAAACTCACTATTATAATACGAAGTGCTGATAACTTTAACATACTCACTTATAATGAAAAATGCTGTTTCGGACACAGTTCATCACAAGCCTCCCAGTCAATATGACAGGGAGTTTTCCACAATCAACTGCTTACTACATCTTGCTAGCATATTGCAACGTCACTTGCAAGTGCCCTATTGCACATTTGTTCAAAAGACAACCCTTGAAATATCTACTACACATGCAATTTGCGAGTAGAAAAATGTCGTTTGCAAACAAGCTAATACGATGCATTTTATTTTAATTTGTAATTTCATTTTCGTTCTACTTATTTTTAAGGAAATGTCTCTTTTATATGAGCATGTTCTTATACAAAATATTGTTTTGCAATATTTTTTTATCAAGTTAAGATACTTTTATTACAGTCCATTTATATTTGTTCCACACGTAAACCTAAAAAGATGTGCCGCCAACTTTACCTATGACTTATATAATTATTACGATTATTTTATGTAGTTAATATATGCTGCAAAATATGCATATTTATCTAATGCAATATGTCAAAAAACTTCGGCCAATATAACAAGCAATAGAGGGAAATTTTCCATGTTGTGGAAATTTTTATTATTAAAATAAGAAAGTAGGAAAAAAAGCGAAACTTATAAAACTAGTCTATTTTAAGCGAATTTCTGTACTTTTATCAATTTTTATTTATTATCCAGGTTTATGATAATTATGTATCCCGTTATTACGTCGAAAATTCATCATTAATTCATTATCCTGATTTTTTATCATGTTGAAAGTTTGGATCGGTGACGTATCAACAGGTAATTGTTTATTTCTGTGAATAAAATGTTGGTATTTAATTTGAAATGTGTGTACGAAATAATATATTCTACTCATAATTTTATTTACATGCTAGTAGAAAACCGCATAATATTTTCTACATTTTGTAATAAATACAAAGCTGTATTTTTACTTAATCTAAGTCTTTTGAAAAACTCATATACGACATTAATAAAATCTATTATTTCTCCTTAGTCGGCACTTATACAAAATACATTGAACCAATACCATATTTTCTCAATATTATTTATCAAAAATGTAACAAATGCTAGAGAATATTTTATATTCGGCCATATTCTAACCAACTTCGTACATTTAGCCTATTGGCAAAATTTTATCGGCTGCATAAACTAGCTGTTAGTTTATCCTCATGTCATCTAAGATTTTTATTCATGGTAACATTAACAAAATATTGAGAAAACGAAATTCGTGGTTTCCCTGAGAATTAATTTAACAAAGACTTATCAGACATTTATTAGTGCCATAAAAAACCGGACTTGACGGGTCCCATACCTTATTGGGTTTGAGCGATTTATTAGAATAAACATCAAACACACATCACACTACGCTACACATGACCTAACCTGAGCTAATTTGAATTTAAAAACCAATACGAACATTTACTCAAAAACGGTAACAATGTGCTACAAATATATATTTTAATTAAATAAGTTAAGACGGCAGTACTTCAGGTTCAGCATCAGAATCTGAACCGAAAAGCTGCTAAAAAGAAGATTTTTGCATTAAAATGAAAACAAAACGAAGTATACAATACACAGAAACTATAAAAGTTTTGTTATAAATAAATTAAAAAATTAATATATTGAGGAGTACGGTCCTGGTTTGTTTATGAAAAGTGCGTTTTAATTGCACCGATGATAAAAATAAGGAAATTATCGTGCCATTTTAAACAATAGTGTTTAGAATCAAGTAGTTAGTGGTGCACTAATAAAAATTTTAAAAAGCAGTGGTGCCACAGCATTGTACGCAGGAGTATAAACTTGTTAAAAATTCTCAAATTTAGGATGGCATTGACAACGTGACTGAATGAGGAGCGGTTGAATATAGTAACCGTAGTAATTCGACAGAGAAAAAAGGCAGGAAAATAAAATTGATAAAGAAACAGAAAAAGAGCTAATATTCCAAAAAAGTAAAATAATACAAAGGTCGCCAGTGAAACAAACAGGAAATAAAGATATAAATGATATGAAAGAACTGAAACAGGAAATGTTAGATATGTCAGAAACAATGCAAGGAATGGGAGAAGAAATGAAAAGCAATCATGAAGTTTTAAAAATGAAATAAAGAATAAATCGCAATCAATTGAGAAATTCAAGGAAGACTACAAAAGAAAAGAAGATAAATAGTCAAAAGAAAAGAAAGAGAAATATTTTATAAACACTTGTCCCTTTTCTTCAAAATTATTTATTAAAACAAAATGTACATTTCAACTACACTGTAGTCATCTTCAGTTGTACAAATATTTGTACAAATATATGAAGATGACTACAGTGTAGTTGAAATGTACATTTTGTTTTAATAAATAATTGTGAAGAAAAGGGACAAGTGTTTATAAAATATTTCTCATATATTTTTCCTTCACGTTAACTCAAACTAATTATTAGAGAAAAGAAAAAATTAAAAAAAATCTGATGTGGGCACCACATGACTTCCTTGTACGATTATATATATACTATTAAATTATACATTAATTTTTTGCTGCCTTCAATTAAACTTATTTCAGTAGAGAGTGAAATACGATTTTTCTATTCTAGAAAAACAGGGGCAGTTACGCAATTGCTAAAGTATTAGTTTTTATTAACATTATTTCTACAATTATTAATTCAACTATCTTATTATAAACATTTAGAAAGATGAGAATAGAGTTAAAGTTTTTCTTTAATTTATCAAATATTATAATTTTAATTAATAATAAATACGCTAGTAATTTTAGTTGTTAATGAAAATTATAAATTTATTATCATTACATTTATTGCGTATATAAATATTAAAAATTTATTTAAATACATAATTTAAAATAAACAAATACAATTAGTATAGGGAATATATATTGTCTGGATGAATGTGGTGGAAATATTATCTCGGCGAAATTTCTAGAAGATAGGTTCTCTCGGCGAAATTTGTGGAGAAGATGTTCTTTCGGAGAAATTTACAAGATGTTCTCTCGGTGCTGTCCATGGAACTCGGGTGCTAGTCTGCATAGCTAGTAGGGCTTTGGATAGTGGCCCGCCCCACCAGTGGGTCCTCAGCCAACTAAATTATTATTTTTATTATGTTTTTGCTAAATTTAAAATGTCCTTTTCAAAAGACGGATTAGAACAAAAAATAGAGGTTTATAACTAGATGTTATAGCAATTCCATAAACAAAATTTCCACATGCAACGACTAGTAGTTTTTGAGTTATAAGAAAAAATCAAAAAAACACTACGAGCAAACTGCTTTGGCACTGCCGATTGCAACATAAAAGGGAGGTGCACATCTAGATGTTATAGCAGCTCCATATACACCACATGACTTCCATGTACGCTAAATTATAAACATTTTTTACTGCATTTCAATTAAACTTATTCGCTTGAAAGTGAACTTCAACTTCCATTCGTTTCATATCTTCGAACTTCACTTCGAAATTGATCATTTTTTAAAAAGAATATATTAAAATGTTTACCACCATTCCTTATTGCACTGCACAAAATTACTATAATCGCTAGAAATCTCGTAAAGAAAGACATGTTATTTTCGTTTACTTCGTACATAATTCTCAGGAATATATTTTTCCAGCTTAACAATGTAAATTTAACAAATCAAATGTTTTCTTAAACAATTAAAAGCCAACTAAATTATTAATTTTATTAAGATTTTGCCAAAATTATACAGTCTTTTTGGAAAGGCCGATTGGAACCAAAAATGGAGGTTTCTAACTAGATGTTATAGCAATTCCATAAACAAAATTTCCACATTCTACGACTAATAGTTTTTGAGATATGAGAAAAAATCAAAAAAACACTACGAGCAAAGTGCCCTTTTGGCACTGCCGATTGCAACACAAATGCGAGCTGCATATCTAGATGTTATAGTAGCCCCATATAGAAAATTTCAAAATTTTTCGGCCAGTCATTTTTGAGTTATGTGAGATACATACATACGTACTTACGTACGTACGTACATACAGACGTCACGCCGAAACTAGTCAATATGAATTCATGTATAGTCAAAACGTGTATTTCCGTTGAAATCTGAAATTCGAAAATTTTCGCGATTACAATACTTCCTTTAATTCGTACAAGGATGTAAAAATAGGGATGTTGAGAGAAAGATTAGAGAAACAAGATCAAAAAAGCAGAGCGAATAACATTGTCATTAAAGGGACAGAACACAAAATGAGTTACAAGTGAAATGTGCAATTAAATAAGTTATTCAATTAAAAATGAGAATGCATCACTAGTCATCGTAGAAGAATTACATCAGGAAAACAAAATAAAAGTAATGAAAAACAAAAACAAATTGGGAAAAAAGTTAATATTTATAGACAATGATTGTACCAAGAAAGAGAGAAAAATGCACTACGTAATTAGAAAAAAAGAAGAAGAGGAAAGAAAAAACAATACAAACCCAAAAATTTACTACAGTAAAATACAAGTAGGCAACAAACAATATATATGGACCAAACAAATGGAAGATCTAGTAGAAGTAGATGTAAATAAAAAGTAAACTTCAGATGAAGCTAGCCATTCAAAAAACGTATAACAAATGCCAGGAGAGAAAACACTGGAAATAAAACTAAGCTACGGAGAAGGCACACGAATAAGTCTAAAAACAAGGAAATACAATTATAGTTTTAGCAACATGGAATGTACGGAGAACAAATGCGCCAGGAACTTATAAGAATTTAGAAAAAGTTTTCAAAAAATATGCAATAGATATTGCAACTATACAAGATATAAAACAAAAGAAGAATAATATTTTTGAAATGAAAGATTACATTATATTTAGTAGTGAACATAAAGCGGTACATTTCAGGACGGGTTTTATGGTTAGTAAGAAAATAAAAGAAGAATAGTTTAAAGAAATCTCAGGAGGGCATAGCAAACACGAAATAATAAATGAAAATAAGCTAAGGTTCATTGAATTTGCAATAGAAATGAACATGAAAATAAGCAGTACAGCTTTTCATTGAAAAGAAGTTTATAAGGGCATGTGGAAGTCACCAAATGGAGAGTACCTACTGTAATCAGATTGATCATGTAATGATAGAAGAGAGACACACAAGAAATATTACAGACGTTAAAAGCAGAAGAGGAACAGATGGAAATACAGATTTATGAGTTTGAAGAGGTAAAGGTCTTCACTTATTTGAAAGTAACTTTAACCAACAATTGCGAAGAGTGTGTGGAAATTGGCACTAGGCTAACTAAAGGAAGAAATTGTGTTAGGATGTTACACGGGGTGTTAAAATCGAAACATATATAATGGGCAACAAAAGTGAGAGTTTACAAAAACAGTGATAAGAACGACAGTAATGTACGGATGTGAACTGTGGATATTGAAACAAAGTGACATTTTAAAACTGGAGGTTTGGGAAAGGAAAACGTTAAGGAAAATATTTGGTGGAAAAAAAATATTGGTGAGATGACAGACAAATACGGAAGTGATGTGTTTTTATGGTGACAGTGCAATAACTGGCTTTATTAAAGCTCAAAGACTAAGATGGTTGGGAAATATAATGCGGCTACCAGAGGACAGAACAGTGAAGAAGGTATTCAAGGGAAGGACAGGAATAAAGAAGAAAATAGGCCTTCCAAAGGTAAAGTGGTGTGATTAATGTAATTAAAGACTTGAATAGACTCAATAAAAAAACTGAGAAATAAAAACTGTAAATAGATTAGAATGCAAAGAAATATGTAAAAAATCCATGGGCTTAAATAAATAAAATGACATGTAAGACATTTATAATAGTTAAATAAAAACAGTAACTTTGTTAATATCACTTTTTATTTACAAATTTTGTTACTACTTTCAACCATTACGGTCATCATCAGACAATGTGTACAATAATCATTACATGCGTATTTATACCAAACTAAGTAACAATACCGTTATAGACAACTGTTGAAGAGAGGGGAGTATATTAGATCAGTCTGGTCGTTTAATAAATAGTTATTTTTGTTTTCTTTATATTTAAATATTTCTAATGATTCCAGTAAGTTAAGTTTTAAACCTTTATTGGAAAAATGAATAGGTATTATTTCATTATCTGGCGAATGCTTATTTTCTAGAAGATGACAAGCAAATGTAGAGTCAGTTTTTTCTAGTTTAAAAGATCTTAGATGTTCTTTAAGTCTTGTTTTAAAGTTTCGACCAGTCTGACCAACATAAACACCTTTACAATTTTTACATTTTAGTTGGTAAACACCAGATTTTTCTAAAATATCTTTGGAATCTTTGTTATTAAATATACAATTAGATAGTTTTTTGTATGGTTTAAAAGCAACAAGAGAACAAGACGGTCATGGAAACGCTAATTAATACTCTTTTCGCGACCTAAGGCCTAGCGTTATCCTTCTAAAATATGGCTGCTGGATAGAGTTGAATATGTTAAGAGTATGATGCACCCCCTTGGAAATATGCGAAAAAGTGATTTTGTAATCCAGTCATATTTTTGCTATCGTTAAACTTTTGGTAAATAAATAAATTGTAATTTATAGAGTAAGAACAAATCTAGACCGAAACAGTATTATTTTTTTAATTTGTTGCTTTCTTTAATTAATAATTAATTATTAAACATGGTAAAAAACGCCACTTTTCTGAGCAAAATTCCTTAATATTAGAAGAAATTTTTAAAAAAACTATTACCGTTTCGGCATAAATTGATCTTTAATTAACACAAATTATGTATTATTTTTCTTGTTTATCATGTGATTATTAGAATATAAACGGATTCCCGAAACACTTATTCGCTAACAAATGCTGTTAAAATGAGTCATGCAATGCTGCCATCTACCATCAACTTTCAAAACTTTCACATCTAGTGATGATGAGATTTTCGGGATTTTTAGCCGAGTAGACAGAAATAGAGCTATACACGTCCTGCTCAAGCGACTATGTAACCCGTGTATTCGCAGCCGCCAAAACAAGAAAAATTTATTTTCTTTAAAATTCATTCTTGGACCAAAATTCAGTTACAAAAATATAAATTCTAAACATAATCAACAACTTATTATACATTGTTTCGTAAACTTATCAATTGCAGTTGATAGAAGTGATATAACAGATAAAGGTCAAATAAAAAAGAAAATTTCTACTATACTCCATCACAGATATAACCAATTAAAGAATTACAAACTAGATTACCAAGAGCAAGAATTGCTAAGATGGATTCAGAAAACAAAACAATTCGTAAAACTAAACTCTGATAAATTAATTATTACAAAAGCTGATAAAGGTTCTAAAACAGTAATTATGAATAAAACCGACTACGATAACAAAGCAATAGATATTCTATCAGATCAATCAACATATCTTAAATTAAATAAAAATCCCATTAACAAATTAGAATTTAAATGCAAAAAATATTTAGTCAGAATCAAACATCCCCACCTCATAGTACAACATCCATCATTGGGCAGAATGTACATGCAGCCAAAAATACATAAAGATAATGTCCCTTTACGCCAAATAACGTCGA
This sequence comes from Stenolophus ochropezus, assembly GCA_035578165.1. Taxonomy (NCBI): domain Eukaryota; kingdom Metazoa; phylum Arthropoda; class Insecta; order Coleoptera; family Carabidae; genus Stenolophus; species Stenolophus ochropezus. The sequence continues at coordinate 52,346 of JAQOWZ010000143.1, forward strand.
CAATAAATACTCCTACATACCTTCTTTCAAAATTTTTAAATAACACTATTAATAAAGTCACTGCCGTTTCAGAAACAGTTATCAAAAATTCTTTTGATTTCGTAAATGACATCTCTAAACTTAACATACCCTTCAACTGCTGTATCTTTTCTCTTGATGTCATTGCTCTCTACCCTTCTATCCCCCAACATTTAGTCATAGATTGTTTGGCAGAATTATGGCCTTCAATCGATTCACACACCGATTTAAATAAAGACCAGTTTATTGAAGGTATCAAATTATGTTTTGAATCTTCAGTATTCATTTTCAATAAACAAATTTATTTTCAACAAGATGGCTCACCAATGGGTGCTAGCATTAGCAGCTAATTGGCTGAACTTATCTTACAAAATTTAGAAAAAACAGTCTTCTCAAATAACAATTGGAATATCATATACTACAAAAGTTATGTTGATTACTGTATAGTAATAGCACCAACTGATATTGTTGATGATATTTTGAATGAGTTCAATAAATTCCACCCCCGTATTAAATTCACCTTGGAAATGGAAATTAATAATCAGATACACGTCCTAGATACCACAGTAATTAGAAAAGATAATAATATCCTCACTAACTGGTACATCAAACCCACTGCTTCAGGACGATACCTTAATTTTAATTCACACACAAATCTTAAATATAAAATAAGTGTTATAAACTCATTAGTAGACAGGGCCATCTTACTATCTCATTCAATGTATCACCAACAAAATATCGACTACATCTATAATATTCTTCAAAATAATAGTTACCCCCTCGATTTTTTACAAAAACACATTGGCATCAGACTTAAAAAACATAATACCATTCCAACTACGCCATTGGAGATTGATGGACTAGAGAGCAACCATCCTCAAGAGAAAATTATATATGCAACTGTACCCTTCGATAATAAAATTAATAAATCAATGCAAATTTTTAAAAAAAATTCTAATATACAGATTGCAAACAACAATTTAAGTACTATAAAGTTTCTTTACACTCCGCTCAAAGACAAAATAGATACAAACACACAACAAGATGTCGTTTATCAAATCACTTGTAACACATGTAACAAAGTTTATATAGGCGAAACTTCGCAACCATTAGGAAAAAGAGTTTATCAACATAAATACCATTGCAATAAAAATAATCCGGAGCACAGTGCTTTATCCAAACATATATGCAATCATCATCATCAATGGCACAACATTCCTATGTGGAACAGGGCCTCAAGTACCTGAAGTACTTGTTTCGTGACATGTTTTACTTGCATTTTAGTGATGCAGGTTGTCAGCCTACAGTCTCTGCAAGGCCAGCACACACCGAGCCGTTGTGCGGCAACCCATCCAATTGGACAGGGCGGGCTATGTTGCTTATCTACACGATCAGACAAGACACGCCACGACCACACAACCGTACTGGCTGACACATATATGCAATACTGGTCACATAATTGATTTTCAAAATGTAAAAATTTTAGAAAAAGTAAAATTTAAAAATCCCAGACATTTATTTGAAACTTGCCATATAACCATCAACAATCATAATACTTTAAATTACAAAACCGACTACAATAACAATGTTCAATTTATAAAAAAAAATATAATAAATTAATAACATTAACAATATTTTTTCTATTTTTCCATTTGGCTTCATATTCATGTATTATTTTTCTTTACCCCTCTCTCTCTGCGTGCGCAACTATAAAGTTCACTTGTTTTGCCACTAATACGTATTATTCAGAGTTTCTTCTGCTGCTATGATGTTAACATCATGTTTAATTTCTCTTTCAACTACAATGATACAATTATTATTTAGAAAAAATGGCGACAGCTGACTTAACGTTGATAAGTGCTGAGTTAAGTAAACTCAAAAAAAGTGACTTAATTGATATTATAGTCAGCGGTGATATACCTGAACAATTAAATCCAAACGTGAAAAATTTCATCGTGAAAAAGTTTGGTGAGACACTTTTAATTAATAATGAAGATCACATAAAATGTGAAAATAACTACTGCACTATGCATACATGTTTTTTGGAACAACAAATTACTTTAATGAAAAAACTCGAGATTAACTACGAGAATCGTATAAAAGATCTTCTAGAAATAAATATTTTATTAAAAGGAAATCACATTGACAAAAAACTCAATAAATCAATTTCTACAACAGAAAAATATGTGGAAGAGTCAATAGCTGACACCTACCTGGATAAATTAAAATCAAATAATAAAAACCAGTTGAATATACATTTGCCAACGCCGCAAACTCAACAAGATCCAACATCTACTCGCAAACCTACAAGTAAAGTTGTAAACAATAACGTGGTTAACCTGCAAAATAATGATGACAACTCAAAAGATTCCGAATGGATTACTCCTAAAAATAAGAAAAATAAGCGAAGACAAACCACTATCTCTACCCTTGTATATGGAAACCAGGAAGATAGTACTATAGGTAGTGTTGCCAAATACTTTGATTTCCATGTTTCTAGATTAGCAACTACTATCTCAGAAGAAGAATTAAAAACATATTTAAAATCAAAAAACTGCATTAAAGTCAAATGCAAAAAAGTGCAGTCAAAATATCCAGATGAGTATGCATCGTTCAAAGTATCTGTTCCGACAGATGAAGTGGATATTATTAAAAATCCAAATACATGGCCGAAATACACTTGTGTGAATCGTTTTTTAGCGAGACTCAGCAACGAAAACAAGATAAAATAACTGAAGAAAATACCAACTTCTCAATAACACATTTTAATACCCAATCAGTTCGCAATAAAACACACGAAATAGAAGACTTCATTCGTGGTACAAATCAAAAACCCGATATTATCTGTTTTAGTGAGCATTGGCTGAAAATCAATGAAATAAAATACTTTAAATTAGATGACTACATTGTAGCCTCAGCCTTTTGCAGACCTGAGGGCTATGGTGGATCCATGATTCTTCTAAATAATCGAAATTTGAATTATATCCATTTAGAACAATTAACTGACTTGTCAATTCCAAATATATGCGAAATAAGTGCTGTTAAAATCACTGAGCTAAATTTGATCGTTGTTTGTGTTTATAGACCACCACGAGGAGATTTTAATAAATTCCTGTACATCATGTCAGAAATATTTAATAATCCTGCTTATATACATAAGAAGGTAATAGTATGTTGTGATTTTAACATTACTTTTATGAGTAACACTTATGAAAATCAGCGTTTTATGGACTTATTACAATCTTTTGGCTATAGGATAACTATAACAACTAACACAAGAAAACAAAATTGCCTTGACAATATAATTGTCAATCATAATGTCTTTATAAACATTTCCTTTTGTACTGATGTTCTAATAACTAGTTTCTCAGATCATGATGGCCAAAAAATTGTCTTAAAATTTCCTAATACGATTGTACAAAAATCTAAAATTCAAATTATTAGACCAATAACTGAATTAGGGTTGTTTACTTTTTTTAATATAATAAATTCAGTTAATTGGAATTTTCTGGATAAAAATGACTGTATTACAAATATTTGTAACAAATTTATTGATATTTTTACAAACGCAGCAAATGTCGCATTCCCTATGAAACAAATCAACACTGGTTCCAAAAATTTAAAATGGTTTAATTCTAAACTTGACTCAATGCGTAATGATATAATATTTTTTGTCCATCTTAGTAATAACTTTCCAGAACTAAATTTATTAAATCATATTAAATACCTTAAAAAAAATTATAGATCAGAAATTAAAAAAGCTAAAAGATTAGCTCACGATAACTTTATCAAAAGTAGTAAAAATATGTCTAAAGCAATGTGGAATATAATTAACAGAAAACGAGAATCTTTACCAACTCAAATAGAAATATCACCTTCCTGCTTTAATACTTATTTTACCACTGTTGCAGGTGACCTAATACAAAAATTGCCTCATTTAAATATTGATACATTGTCTGAATTGCATTGCAAATTCGACTCAATTAAACCAAAATTTGAATTAAATGAATTAACTTACATTGAAGTTAGAGATATTATTAAAAATTTAAGTAGTAGCAACAGTGTAGACTGCTATGGATTAAATAGTAAAATTATAAAATCAGTCATTGATATAATTTACATACCTCTTACTAAATTGTACAACAAGATTATAAGAGAAAAAATATTTCCTGATAAATTAAAAATCTCTCGTGTAATTCCAATTTATAAAAAAGGCGAAACTAAAAATATTAACAATTACAGGCCTATCTCAATAATTACAATTTTCAGCAAAATATTAGAAATTGCAATAACTAAACAGTTAACATGCTATTTTGAAGATAACGAAATATTACAAAATTTTCAATATGGTTTCAGATCAGGAAGAAGTACTGTACATGCTCTACTAGACTTTATTAATTATATTGTTGACTCTAACGAGAAAGGTAATTTTACTAGTGCTCTCCTATGTGACTTATCCAAGGCGTTTGACTGTGTGTCACACGATTTACTTCTTAAAAAACTATCGCTATATAATATTAGTGATTCCACAATGCAATTCTTAAGAGCTTACTTTACAAATAGACATCAATTTGTAGAAATTAATGGAAAAAAATCTAATTTACTTAGTATTGAACACGGAGTGTTGCAAGGTTCAGTTCTCGGGCCTTTATTGTTTATAATATATCTGAATGATATGTCGCTATATTTGCAAAACTCTAAATTGATCACTTTTGCAGATGATACAACAGCTCTAAATGCCTCCAAAGATCTCAATACTGTTATAAACAATGCTAATGAATTAAAAGTTAAATTGTTCGAATGGTTTAGTACAAATAAACTGTGCATGAATGAAGATAAAACCCAACAAATGATTTTCACAACACGTAACTTGTCCGATTTTAGTAATCCTAAACATATAAAATTACTTGGCTTGTACTTTGACCCATCTCTAACTTGGTCAGAACATTGTAACTACATTGCAACCAAACTTTCATCAACTATCTTTCTCTTAAAATCTAAGTGGTATAGTATCTGAATTAACAATAAAATCAGCTTATCACTCTTTATTTGAAAGTGTCATGTCTTACGGCATTTTAATATGGGGTCACTCTACTGCAGCAAACAGAATATTTGCTTTACAACGACGGTGTATTAGATCTATAACTAACAGCCATTTTAGAGCTGATACCAAACCCCTATTCAAAAGTCTAAATTTACTAACTTTCCCTAGTATCTATATTTTCCATTGCTTAATATATATTAAACAAAATATTCTAAGTTATCCTCTAACCAATGACATTCACTCTTATGATACTAGAAATAATTCTGCCATATCTCAACCGTATCTACGCCTCAATAAGTCAAAGCTTAGTAACAACTTTTACGGTATAAAATTATTTAACACGTTGCCACAATCTGTACGTAATTTAAATTTTAATAACTTTAAAAATAAAATTAAACAAACCTTAATTGAGAATGCGCCATTTTCTGTTAATGAATTCATAAACAGCATCAATACTTACAAATTTTAACATTACTTAATATGTTCTCTATTTCTTTTGTATTATGTATTATTATGTACTTTTTCTGACTTATGTAAATACTCAATGTATAGTTAGCATCAAATAAAATTATTATTATTATTATTATTATTATTATTTAAATTTGGGAAAGAATTGTTTTCCACAAATTAATTATATATCACTGTAACACATGAAACAATTTGTAACATTTTCACATCAATTTTGGTGAGTTGTAAAAATATTTTATAAGTAAACCATGTAACATTTGTATAATATTTGTAGCTGATGATGGGCGAATTTAGCCCGAAACGTCCAAATTTTAAGTAAATAAATAAGACACATGTCTAATAAACATCAGGAACCTAAAGGCCTACAATTTATTCATTTAACAAAATTCATAAAAGTGACATTTTTTGTGCCTTGATTCAAAAGGTAGAAATTAATTCCACATTTATGACGTTTGAAAATATCATTATTATAACGTCAAGTATTAAATTATTTTTTAAAATATTTATCCAACACTCTGTATTACAATGTAATAATGTTTTTAGATAAAGAAAATACGTCATAAGTCACTAATGGGTTTATTATTCAAAAATTCGTTTTTAAATGGTTAATTTCTCAAACTGTTTTCGATAAAAAATCTTTATAGAATATTATATAATTTTAAATATTTACAATAAAAAACAGTTATCACAGTAAAAAGAAAAATTTCAAAGTGATGATAAAATTTTAAAACTTATATAAGAGAATTAAATAATATTATTGAGTTATAAAAAAAAATAACTATTTGATAACAACATTTGTCGGATATAATGATTTTATATAGTGCAAAACGTGAATTTCATTATGTAAAATTAGTCCTACAAACATTCCAACAATAAAAACATTGAGAGATATTTTAAATAATATTATTCCATAATAAAAAACCATATTCTTTATTCACGGCAAAATATTAACTTCATCTTAACAATATATATCTTAAATTAACAACAATAAAATCAATATTATTTACTAGATTTTTTTTCAAAACGATTAATTTTAATACGTATATAGAATTGCACAAATCTGCACTTATTTGAGGAAAACAAACATTAAAACAATGTTTAGAATAATTAATTTGACAAGAAAATGATGTACCCAATTTTCTCCTGTAAGTTCTAATAATAAATTATATCATTTCATCGTATTTTAGTTGGTATGAAAAAAATAACAAACAGTAACTTATAAAAAGTGAATAAGTGAACTGTTTAATTTAAACAGTTTTATTTAATCATAATGAAAATAATAAAAAATTAAAATTATCAAAAAAAAAAAACAAATTAAGATTAAAAATTTATATTAGGATATAAAAAACATAATTGTTGGCTTAATTTCACATAACTACAAATATACATGTGCATAGTTAAACAGCACAGGGTATTTAAAATTTTGATGCAAGAGTAATTTTTAACAAATATTGTTTTCCGAAACCGTAATGTTATTAAAATTATCTATATTTCTGAAAACTCTATTGTTAAAAATATTTAAAATATTATTTAAATTTTAACACTTTATATATGCAGTAATCGTGCAAATTTATATATCCTACAGAATACAGAGTGGCCCAGTGAAAATTATCAGTGCAATTTTTGGTCACTTAACATTAGTTTTGCAAAAAAACGCTCGAACACGTCAATTTTAATATAAAGGGGGACACCTAAATGGATTAGTACCAATGGCGTAACTTCAATCCTAAAATGGGTGTGGACTGCACCTCAAAAATTTTAAATGGAAAAGGGTGTCAAATATGACACAGTTCCAAAGGCCTCTCAATTCTCTTTTCAACAGTTTTTTTATTTTTCAAATCCGATCATTAGTTCCAGAGATATATCATTTAAAACAAATTTTATCAGGTATGAAAAACTGCAATCAAGTAGGCTTAAACAAATGACAGAAACTCAAATATCAGTTTATTAGGTGTTTAAAATGACTATTTCCAACTTCCATACAATAATAAAGATTTTTCTCAAAATTTTGGAGATACGGTACGTTGCCGTAAATTTTTGATTGTTTAAGGTATTGAAAATAAACACAATTTTCGGAACAATTGTTCCACTAAGATATAATTATTCAATAAGTACTGACATTTTATGTTACTCTGAAGTAATAAAAAATTTAGGAGTCTTATTTGACATAAACTCACATTTGCAAATCATATTCATGATGTGTATAATTCCGCTCTGCGAATTTTATGTTTCATAATAAGAAATACTAAAGATTTTCATAACATTACATCTATCTTTACACTTTATTATGCATACGTAAAATCCAAGCTTAAATATTGCAGTGATATTTGGAGCCCTATTTATGAAGTACCTTTTGGAATCCATACAGGAGAAATTAATTCAAAGTTAATGGTAACTACCCTGATCGTCTCTTCCCATATTTTAATTTATGGTCTATGTTTAATTTCAAAAGCTTGTATAAACGTAGAGAAAACTATGCTATTTTTCAACCTATACAATCTTATTAATAATCGTATTGACGATCCTATTTGCCTTTCTGTGATCAACTTCCACTCTTTTACTATCTCTACCAGACTCTCTTCCACCTTCTATCTTCTTTACATTCACACTAACCTTTTAAAGTCTTCACATCTTTAACAAATGTGTGTAACAATAAATATTCTTATTTGGACATTTTTCTTTTAAATTATTCAATTATCACAATTACATAAAAATACTTAACTTTTTATATATGTGTTTATTGTGTCTATATTGTTTATTGTATATTGTACCTATTTTTTGTACCGCACTACCCTCGCTTGGGTTTAGTCTGTTAGAGAAGTTTACATTTAAATAAATAAATAATAAATAAATAAAACAAAGATGTCAAGAAAGTTATAGAGACCATAGAGAAAGAACAGCCAGACTAAGAAATTATACAAATTCGGCTAGATTACCTGCTGAGTAAAGGAAGATTGTATAGACGATACGTCAATGGAAAGAAATTAGTTATCTCACGAGGAACGGCTTGGAAAATAATCTAGAGCATGCATGATAAAAATGGAACACATAGGTGTTGCAAGAAAACTAAATAGTATAAAGAAAAATTTTGGGCAACAAGACAAGGGAAAAATGTAACCAACTATGTTAAAAGTTTTGTCCTGTGTGAATATTACAAAGTAGCCTCAGGTAACGGTAGAGCATTGTACAATGTTTTATGGGCATTTACATTACAATATATTTATGTTTAATAAAATTGGTTGCATTTGTGTAACGTCAATGTCAATGTCAAAGGATGTCAGACGTTTCAAATAAGATATGTTGTCATGGTATATCCATGTCAACAGCCCGTTACAATTTTTACACGATATAGCTCGTAAAACGTCGTCGAAAGAGTGCTACTACCTTCCCATACTATTTATATGGACCATCTAGGACTTTTTTTTTTTCAGCCGTAAGGGGAACACACACGGTTTTGCGATATTAGATAATTTTTCCAAATATACTATCTTACGATCAGTGAAGACAACTAAGTCAGAGTTGTCAAGATTCTTAGAGAAATCACGACGATTTATAAAAATCCAGCTCGTGTGATCACAAATAGAGGCTCTGCTTTTACATTCCAGCATTCTAGAAAGTTTTATAGTGACAAAAATATTGTCCTACTTCAAAACACCAACATTGCACCTATTCATACGACGAGCTTTGAGAGAGAAGATGGGATGGACTGGGATGAAAGATTAGAAGAAATTCAGTTTTCTAAGAAGCTTAAAGAACAGGAGAACAGAGAAGATGCAACATGAAGTAATATTTAACTACGAACCGAGACAAAAAACACAGAATCCGTAGATTCGACAATTAGAAAATGAAAAGAAAGAAAACTCGACAAGTCCAAAAAGAAATCAAGAAAAACTCAATCCCATCCAAACAAATTAACCTTCACACTAACCTAAAGCCATAGCACTTCAAATACAATTTCCACAAGAAATCGCAATTTGTAATATTTACATCCCTCAAACATATGTCCCAAACAAGTGCAAATAGACTCAACTACCAGGACAATCCATCATAACAAAAGATTTCAACGATCATAAAGTTAGTTAGGGTTCAAAAACTACAAATCAAAGAGGAAAGATAATAGAAAAATCTCCTAACTTATTAAATTGACCTTTGAAGTCATCTCTTCTCCTTACATCCCAACACTCAAACAAAATCTTACTGAAGTGGAACTTGAAAAAGGCTAATTGGTTATTATTCAAAGAAAAACTAGGACAAGCAACATACGAACAACTTGAAGACATAGATAAAATTCTCGAAAATTTTATTAACATCATAAATAATACCAGCGAAGAAGCAAAAGGCCTTACAAAACACTCCATCAATAAATGTGTCCCCTAGTGGAACGAAAATTGCAAAACAGCAATCCGAGAAAGTAAAAAAGCACTCTACAAATACAAAAAACAAAAAACACCCGAAAACCAAATCGCGTTTAAAAAAGTCAGAGCCACTGCAAAAGAACTACTCAAACAAGTAAAAAAAGACACTCCCATGACAGAAATGTGGAACAAAATTCGAAAAATAAAAAATGAAAACTACGTTCTACCAACAACCCCACTTTTAAAAAATAATACTAAAATAACTGATCCCCGCCAAATAGCAAATACAATCGCCAACACAGTAGAGTTCAACTCATCCGATATATGTTATAACAAATCTTTCCTAAATTATTAACAAAACCAAGAAAAATTTAAACTCAAAATTAAATCTGACAACAGAAACCCCATTAATAACGAATTAAGCGTTAAAGAACTAATTATTGCAATAAACGAAAGAAAAAGTAAAAGGAGGGTTATTCTAATTCAGATAGCGATAACGAAACTTCGCTATTCGATTTGAAGTCATCTATTGGTCTTGAAAGAAACATAGTATATGACAGCGAGATTTCGCTATCCATAGCGAAACCCAGAGAGGTCCCGCTATCGTCCATTTTGTGATTTTACGATATTTTTTAAACCGGTTTAGGCAAAAAATAATTTTTAATTTTTATATTTATACGGAAGTAAGTGTATAGGATTTAATTAATTTTATAAACAGTAGTTTAATGATAAGAAATGTTATATATTTTTTATATCGATATTATCGATTTCCTTCCAGTTTTTCCTGTTCTTCAAGTATATATACGGCCAATACAGCATCGAAATGATAAGCCATAATCTAAAGTGATTATAAAATAAAAGTTATAGTATCACAAACAATTTTTATAATTAAATTAACAACAGTTTATAAAATTAAATAAATCTAATACACTCATTTCCTCATAAATATAAAAATAAAGCTTCTATCAAAGCTGTCATATACGATTTTCTGTTCAAGACCTATAGATGGCTTCAAGTCGAAGTTTCGCTATCGCTATCTGAATTAGCATAAACCTTCAGTTCTCCCGGTCTTGACAATATCCTTTCCGATATAATATAACATTTCCCCGAAAAAAACATAAATCACCTGTTATACGTCTATAACTATATTTGGATCAATCATACCTTCCCTCAGAAATGGAAATATGCAACCATAATACCGATCCTCAAACCAAATAAACCTTCAGTTCTCCCGGTCTTGACAATATCCTTTCCGAAATAATATAACATTTCCCCGAAAAAACCATAAATCACCTGTCATACGTCTATAACTATATTTGGATCAATCATACCTTCCCTCAGAAATGGAAATATGCAACCATAATACCGATCCTCAAACCAAATAAATATAAAACCGACCATCAAATCTACCGTCCTATTGCCCTAACATGTACACTTTGCAAATTTCTCGAAAAAATTATAAACAACAGACTGATATCTAAATCAATATTTAGTAACTGCCAAGGTGGCTTCAGAAAAGGGCGCTTTTCTACCTATCAACTTAAAACACTAACCAACAATATCCAAAACACCTTTACAAATAAACAAAAGATCGTAGCAATATTCTTTGATATAGAGAAGGTTTACGACATCACATGGAGGTATAATATAATCAAAGAATTACATGAATATCAAGAAGAAGTACATATGTTACACTTCATTCAAAATTTCTTACAAAAGGAACCTTTCAAGATAAATCTAATGGACACTTGCCATATAAAAAATGACAACAAAATGGCATTCCATTCCAGGTTTAGTAACAAGTGTAACACTCTTTTTGGTACCCATCAACAATGTAACACTTGAAATTCCTGCACCTGTCAAGACACTACTTTATGACGATGATCTCTGCATTTTCTGTAAAGGCAAAAACCTAGAAACAATAAAAGAACACCTAGATAATACCCTTAAAAATATAGAAAAATGGACTTCAACCGAATTCAAAATCTCCACCACTAAAAGAGTAGCAATGTTATTCGACAAATCTAAAAATTGAGCAAACAACCCACTCTCAAAACCACAAAGTAAAATATATCATTCACCAATATTTAAAATTTTTTAGGCGTAACACTAGACATAAAACTCACATGGAAAACACACATACATAACTTAAAAGCAAACAGAAGTCGACGATTAAATATTTTAAAAACACTACGTAGTCATGAATGAGGCGCAGACAGGGATGTTCTCATAAAAACATATAAAGTAATAATATGTAGCGAAGTATTGTTGATTCTTCGGTACACATAATATAATGTACAGATAAGTAACTGGAAGCTGATGTTACGTAATGAATAAAATGATAAAGTTCAATAAGAAAGACTGATATTATTCAAGAGCTATTTATTTTTGCTTGTTCTCTTGTCAAAAATCGAAATATAATCATTAATGAAAATAAACATAACAACAGTAAATGAAATAACAAAGTTCATAGATTGCTTTAAACATGAATCATACTAATACAACAACTGTAAATAACGTAGGCCCTGTGTAGGCGTGGGCAACGTAAAAATAGTTTTTAAAATCGTATTACCCGCGTCGGCACAGGAACTCCCCTCCAACGGATAGAGTCTACCACTAGAGTTTGTTGTTGTTTTATCTGTCTTGGTTGGTATTCCACCGGAGTCACGTACGCCGGTTTCAATCTGTCGATTGATACTATTTTTGATGTTTTTCCGATTTGGATCTCGAAAGTTTTGCTTTGACGCCTAATTACACGGAATGGGCCGGAATAAAAGCAGGAGAGTTTAGGTTTAATTCCGTCTTCTCGTAAAAATACAAATTTGCATGTTTTTAAATCTTCATGTATAAATGGAATATTTGTCGTCTTCGTGGAAGTGAGTAAGTAGTGTTTGAGAAAAAGTTTCGTAATTTTTTTAAGACAATATGTTCATTTAGGGGAGGAAAGGAAGTTTGAATAAAAATTTCTCCAGGAATTTTGAAATTTTTCCCATATACGAGTTCAACGGGGGAGCATTTAATAGGTTCTTTATAGGCCGTTCGAATTCCTAATAACAATAATGGAAGACGTTCTAACTAATTAGTTGTTTATGTAAGTTTAGCTAAAATAGCCGTCTTAACCTGTTTATTAAAGATTTCGACTGTGCCATTGCTTTGTGGATGATAGGAAGTAGTTTTAATACGCGTAGTCCCTAAAAATTTTGTTAAATCTGAAAATAATTTTGATTCAAAAGGAGTACCTTGATCGGTAGTAATGAAATGTGGTATACCAAATCTAGATACATATTGTTCAGAGAAGGTTTGACTGATTTCTTTAGCTGATGCTTCTTTTATTGGATAAGCTTCTAGCCAGCTGGAAAAACAATCTACTATTGTAAAAATATACCGGTAATTATTAACAATTGGGAGTGGGACAATAATACCTAAGTGAATATAGTGAAAACGACCAGAAGGGCTTTTAAAAAAAACCTAATGGAGCTTTGGTATGTCTTGAAACTTTTGCTTTTTGACAATTAATGCAGGTCTTACACCAAGAATAAATATGTTTTGACATATGTGGCCAAAAATATTTTGTTGAAATAAATTTATTACATGGTTTATAGGCAGAATGACATAAATTGTGAAATTTATTAAAAACACTTTGTCGAAATTGTGCAGGTAAATAAGGTCTTGGATACCCTTTACTTACTTCACAATAAAGGTCGGATTTAGAAGAAGGTAAAAATATACATTGTAGTTTAAATTTGGAGTTTTTAGTTGTTGAGGTTAAATATTCCAATTCTTTTTCTGATAACTGTGCTTGTTGTATAGTTATTGGAGTGATTTCTTGTGTGGAAATTACTTCAATGCGTGATAAAGTATCTGCGACAAGGTTTTCCTTGTCCTTAATATAACGTATATCTGAAGTGAATTATGCGATGAAGTCCAAATGTCTGTATTGACGAGGAGTTCTTTCAGCCTTTACGAATAGTGATGTTGATAATGGTTTATATCTAAAATGTTTAGTTGCTAAGTAAGCCGCTAATAATTCCCTATCAAAAACTGAATAATTGCTTTTGGCCTTAGAAAGTTTCCTAGAGAAATAAGCTAAAGGCTCCCAAGAACCGCCAGAATATTGCTGCAAAACTGCACCCACAGCTGTGGAAGATGCGTCTACAGAAATGGATATCTGAGCAGCTTCATTTGGAAAAACCAGAAAAGAAGCTATTGCTAGTTTACTTTTGACTAAATTAAAAGCATTTATTTCTGTGTCATTCCAAATTAAATTGTCGTTAGGTTTTTTATTTAGAACTATTTTATTTTAGAGGGATAAGAATTGTAGCACAATTAGGAATAAATCTATGATAATAATTAATCATGCCTAAGGGTACGTGCACAACGGAGCTGTGATTCTAGATGATAGCAGAGATGATAGATGAAAGATGGGAGTATGAGCGCTGATGGGTGTGCACAATGAAGCTTAAAAACATCATTGCGGATATGGTAGTTAGTTTCAAAATGTCGAATAGCGAAGATGAATACTTTTGCTCTGCAGCCACAAAGTGGTTTATTAGAAGTAGAAAACGCAAGTTATCTGGCCGCAAGTACCATGTGCACCCTATTAATCAAAAACGACGTACACTGGGTGAATATCATCACCTGTACAAAGAACTGCGGAATTATCCAGATCGTTTTTATGAGTATCTACGAATGGAACCAAGTACTTTTAATTACATTTTAAAAACAATTAAACCAAGACTTGTTAAACGGTGGAAAAATTGTCATAGAAGTCCTATATGTGTCGAAGAAAAGTTAGTAATAACATTAAGGTAAGTAACTGTTTAATAATAAGTAAATTATGAAATAAGTACATTTATGTGTGTAAGTTCATTACGGTACAACAAAAATACGAGTAGCTACAACGTAGTACCAAGAAAATGTTTTGTTGTAGACCATGTTACCATGGAAACTGATAGGTGTTATTATTGTTCGGTGGTTGTTCTGTTGAGGACGTGGTACCAGAAGGAAACGAATTTGCTTGCGAATTATACGCATACCACATAATCAATTCTTGCACCTTGGATCTAAACTGCAACTTGGTTAAAGGTTCCATTTTTTGAACGTGAGGTAAAATAGATTCAAAGAAAGCACGATCTTCGTCCATTGGCTTGTTCTCGACTTTTTCTTTTTTATTCTGTAAAAGCTTCAATTTTTCCTTTTCAACGTTTAATAACGCTTGCCCGATCATATCATCCGATCTTTTCTTTTTTCTACTTGCTAATGCAACTCTGGGTTCCCTAGATGGTTCACTTGTAAAGGATGTTGACGAGCGAGGAGTTGGAGGGAAATCAGTATCTATTTGCGAGTCATCTGCATCGTCTTCAGCAAAAGAAGGCTGCGTGGTGTCAGTGTCGTTTCTAGCTTGAGTGTCTTCGTCCACTGCCTCGTCCACTGCCTCGTCCACTGCCTCGTCCACTGTTTCGTTCTCGTCAGGACTGTTTACAGGCATCTCAATTGCACAAGACAAATTGGAGGTAGATGTTCCAGGCGTAAATTGATCTTTTAAAAATAAAAGACTTTTAAAATAAGACCACTTTGATTTTATGAGAATCGCCGCTCCGTCACCAGATTTTGGCTTTGGACATTTGGCCAATTCTTTTCTAAAAGTATCTCTGAGGTACTTCCATTTACTTTTCGCATTACCCTCTAAAACAAAAATGTTGCATTATAATTTCAATTGATTTATCTTGTCGGTATTTCAATATGTATGTAAATTGAATTCAAGTCTGTATAATTCTACCCACATAGCGACTAAATAATATTTGTTTTTTCAGATATTTAGCAACTGGCGCATCCTTTAGAAGCTTGGAGTTCTCATTTAGAATGGGATTTTCTACAGTCGCTTCAATAGTAAAAAGTACGGTGAAAGTTTTATGGATAGAGCTACAACCTAAACACATGCCAGTACCAATAAACGAACTATTTGCAGAAATAGCTACAAAATTTTATGAAACATGGAACTTTCCAAATTGCATTGGAGCAATCGATGGAAAGCATGTTCGAATCAACTGCCCCAGTCACTCAGGAACGATGTACTATAATTATAAAAGCTTTTTTTCGCTTGTGTTACTTGGTGTCGCTGATGCCGATTATAAATTTTCTGTGATTGATGTTGGAGGGTATGGAAAACAAAGCGATGGAGGTACGTTTCGATCTTCAGCTTTATTTCATTTGATGGAGACGAAACGGCTACAAATTCCATCTGATAGTTTTCTCCCAAATACCGAAATTAAATTACCGTATGTCTTTATTGGGGACGAAGCGTTCCCTTTATTAGATCATTTAATGAAACCTTATGGCAAAAATCAACTAAACTTGGAAACTGAATATTTTAACACCCGACTATCACGCGCCAGAAAAACAATAGAATGTGCATTTGGAATTCTCTATTCTAAATGGCGAATATTATCCAAAGCAATTGAAACGACCGAAAAAACTGCTGATACGATTATAAAAGCTATTTGTATTTTACATAACACTATAATAGACAAAGAAGGGTTTGAAAGACATTTGCAAGAAGTGGTAGAACTTCCTAGAACAGCTAATTTTCAATAGCGACAAACTGGGCCTCCAGCGGATTCGTCAAAATTAGTTCGCGATACTTTTAAATCATATGTCTGTAGGAATCGAATTCAATTTATTTAAGTAGGTACTTTATGATAAATCTACCCACACATGTAATAATAAAAAATAGTTCATAATAGAAGTATGTCATTTTACTCACTTGTAGTATTTAAAATAAAAGCGACTTCTTCCCATTTCTTCTCTAGTACAAACCTGTTGTGATGGTCAGGGTGAGCTTGATTCCACACACATTGATGTTTGAAAACTTCCGAAATTAAATTTTCGACATTGACATTCATTTTTAAGGTTAAATTCCTACACGATACAAGAGTGCAGCGCGCAAAAGAATGGTGAAATATATTCTCCAAATTATAAGCGAGTATAGAACCCTTGATACTCGCTGCACTCGCAGCGCCGTTGTGCACACCTTCATAAAAATATACGATATATTTCTATCAGCGCTGTTAAAAGACCTCTATCATCACTGCTATCATCTTGTATCACAGCTCCGTTGTGCACGTACCCTAAGAATCTTGGTAAACCTTTACAGATAGAAGGAGGAGGATTATCGTTAAAAATTTTAATTTTTTTATTTGCAGGTTTAATACCTTTTCTTTGAAATATCATGTCCTAAAAGGGTAAGAGAGGGAACATGAAATTCACATTTTTCTGGTTTAATTTTAATACCGTATAACTGTAGTCTTTCAAAAACAATTTTAAGATGTTTATAATGTTCAGAAGAATTTTTGCTAGCTACTAAAATATCGTCTAAATAAACAAAAATTAAGTCCAAATCCTGCAAAACTTCATTCATAAACCTTTGAAATGATTGTGCTGCATTTTTAAGGCCAAAAGGCATTCTAGTAAATTCGGGCCAAAAGGTGTAGTAATAGCAGTTAAATATACATCCTTTTCAGCAACAGGTATCTGGTGATAAGCTCTACTTAAATCAATTTTTGAAAAAACTTTGCAACCGAACAATTTTATTATTATTATTAGTCTTTTTAAATCTTCTTATACCCTTTCGGGTGTCGAGATTGTTTAAACTTTTTATTTTATGCTGTTTATTAACACTTTCCACTCCATCCTGTTCTGTGCCAATCTCTTTGCCTCGTGCCAGTTGATGTTGTTTCTGCTCAATATTTCAGCAATATTATTCTCCCATGTTTTCGTTGAACAAATTATTATGAAAAGAATGAATATGAGGTAAAGGGTATCTATCAGGGATAATTGAAAATTTTTTGGGATTTAATTGCCTAGGTTTAGCATAGGATAGGATACCATTTGTCCTAATATGATGTTTAACTTTATGTGAAATCGGTTCATTAAAGTTAATAGGTGGGATAACTTTAGAAAATTTGTTATTTAATTCATTTATCTCTTTATTATTTGTATAAATTTTGCTAATGTTAATATCAGAAAGTTGATTTTTTTTTTGTTCTATTAATATTTTATTTTTGAGTTCGATAAGAAGTGAAAAAGTCGAAATAAAATCAGCTCCTAAAATAGGTTGATCTACATTTGCAATAACAAAACGAAAATGAAATATTTTGCTTAAGCTTAAATCGAGTTTTAAAAATTTGCTGCCAAATGTTTTAACATTACAACCATTAACTGCTGTCAGAAAAAGTTTGGAATCAGACTGTTTAATTTTATAGTAAGAATTTGGAATAACAGAAATTTCAGCTCCAGAATCAACTAAAAACTTAAGTTTATTAATTTTGTCATAAACTTGTAAGCGACAAGAACTTACAGTTGCGCTACTAGCCGCTACAGTAGGCAAATTTACTCGTCTAAAGGATTTTTATTTGATTGAAAGGTAAGATTAAATATGCAGGGTTTAATACATTTGAAAGCTTTCTTTCCGAATCTATTATGATACCAACACAATGAACTGTCATTATTTTGATTTGACAAATCATTTGAATTATTTTTCTGAAATGCCAAAAAGTTATTAAAATCAGCTCGGAATTGCTGTAATTCAAATTTAACTGAGGAAATATCTTCATTCTATTGAACAGGTGATTGTTTGAAATTAAATTTGAAAATTGACTTTTTTCTAAATCTTTTTTAAAAGCGGATAAATTAGGTTTATCCAATTCCCAAATTTTATCTGCTATAATAAGCAATTCCGAAATAGGTTTTTCTGTTATTGGTATAAGAGCTATCTTAATTGCTGAAGGTAACTTCCGTAACCAAAGTTTGAAAAGTAAATCATTATTTAAAAAAGGATTATTTCCAGCTAATGTAATAATTTTTCTATATGATTCTGATGGACGGCCTAATTCAAAATCCGAAAAAGATAATATTTCTTCCAAACTCCTTTCCTCACTAATAGAGTGTCGTGAAATCAAATTATTTTTTAAAAAAACATATTTGTTATCTAGTGGAGGTGAATGTAATATGTCTGTTATTGTTAAAATACTTTCCTGGGGCAAAGCTGAGAAAACATAATTGAACTTATCATCCCGTGTAATTCGGGCCAAACGAAACTGAGCTTCTATCCATGTGAACCATGCCGAAGGACTGTGATTCCAAAAAATAAGGAGTTTGACGGCGAAAGAGGCATTTTGGGGCAAGTCTTCCGTCGGCGTACCTGGATCCGTCAGAATAAAGTTCATAGATTGTTTTAAACATGAATCATACAAATACAACAACTGAAAATAACATAGGCCCTGTGTCGGCGTGGGCAACGTAAAAATAGTTTTTAAAATCGTATTACCCGCGTCGGCACAAATACAAGCAAAATTGGACTACGGTAGCATTATTTATGCACAAGCCAAGAACACACATCTAAAACAACAAAACATCATTCAAAACACAGCACTCAGAATCATCTCAGGAGCTTTCAGAACTAGCCCAATCGAAAATATTTTAATTGACACCGGAGAACTCCCATTAACGACTAGAAGAACATAATTAACATGTCCTATTTGGTCAACATAACAAAAAATTCAAAACATCCCAACTATAACCTACTATTCCAAACAATAAATAACCAAACAAGTCTTAAACAGACAAACCCCTTTATAATAAATACTAATAAATAAATAATTAATAATCTCAACTTCCAATTCTCCAAAACCTACTCAAATTATACTCCAAACATTCCAACCTGGTTTTATATAAAAACCCCGTAATAAATCTAGAACTCGCAAAATATGAAAAAGAAGAAACAAATCCAAAAATCTATAAAACTTTGGCCGAATCTACTTGGGAAATTTTAATACAACCCTAAATTGCTCCTGAATTTACCCCATGTTAGTAACAAATAAACAATCAAATTTCACATTTGGTAAAAATTTTAATTTATTATATATATTTATTTAAGTTTTCCATTTTAACCTATAAAAGATACAATTTCTGACATATAGAAAGAGAAAGCAATGTGTAAACAAATATAGAAAACAGGTTGAACTCACCAATCCAGCAAAATAGCAGTTCTAGGTTACTTCAAACGTACCAAGTAAACAGAATTAACCTACCAGGTTACTTAAAAAGTCTCAAATAAATACGGCCTGCGCTATCTCAGAGTCAAAACAAATACAAACAATAAAGTTTTATATACACGGACGCTACAAAAACAGAAAAACATGTAGAAGCAGCAATCATCACCGACTGGAATACATATAAATACAGACTATCAATGATGTACAGTATATACTCTGCAGAAATGTTTGCAATTAAAGAAACATTGGATATATTATACGAGTATACCACCGAGGAACATAAAAAAAACTACGTTTTATGCTAAGATTCTTCCGGAGCCCTAATTAGTATATCCAACATATATATTAATAACCCACTGGTAAACAACATCTAAGAAATAATAAACAAACTTAAAGAAGACAAAAAAACCAATATAATTTTAGTGTGGATCCGCGGCCATGCTGGCATTAAAGGAAACGAAGATGCAGACAAAGCGGCTAAAGACACAAAAAACCTCCAAATAACAAGTTTACCGGTCCCTGCAAATGACATTTAGACAAACCTAAAAAATAAAATTTACACAAAAAGAACAGAAGAAATGGATAAACAGTACAGGCAAAATGAGAAACATTAAAGACAATACAAATAAATGGAGAAATTATGGATCCAGGAAAAAAACAGAAAATAATAACAAGACTTAGAATTGGACACACACGACTGAGACACAGCCGTATATTTGAAAAATACAGAGTCCAAACTGTGTACAACCTGCAATAAATAATTAGACGTGCAACACATCATTATTGATTGCCAACAATATAAAGACAAAAGAAAAGAATACGAGCTTCCAATAAACTTGATCAACTTTTTAAAATATATAAATATATACAGTGAAATTTAATGTAATAAGTATTTGTTAACCAACAAACTGTAGTGATAGGGTAAATAACATTTGCAGTTAAAAAATTATTAATTTTTAACCGGAAATTAATTTTTATTACTTCTAGGAAGAAGGCTTATTGAACTACTTATTCCTACAATCGGGCATGAAGTACACACTTTATGCAATTTTTTGAGTTTTTGAAGAATTAGCCATTGAAAAGCTTCATAAACACATTTATCAATGGCTAAATTTACTTTTAAAATTATTGTTCATTAATATTTCGGTTGTAGAAAAAATATTGTATGCAACACGTGTGTAAAATAATGTTTTTTATCTCGTTCTATAATAATATTAAATTAAAGACCACTCGACTAAAACATTTACTTTACTCACTAGTTGCGTAAATAACTATTTAGTACAAATACGTACAAAATGCTTTTTGTTTAAAAAATATTTATTTATACAACTAGTGTATAAAGTTAGTGTTTTTAGTCAACATTTTTCCTACAAGCAAATATTAATACAAATTAATTTCAAAAGTAAATAAAAGCATTAATAAATGTGATACCGGTGCGTGAAAACTATTTATGTTGCCTATTTCACGCAATAGTATGTGAAAAGTGATTCTTAAGAGGACCTAAAGTATAAACTTTATGCCCGGTTTTAGGAAAAATATTTGTTTTTTTCTCATTACTTCTTACAACTTTCTTACGATACTTGAAAATATCAATGCAGATGATTCAAAACATGATTTAAATCTAATGATTTAAATCAGACCTATCCTGTTTATATTCAATTTCAATGAACAGTTACCTGTAATATTTTTCGCCATCAGCAAATGAAAGTTATGTTAAATGTACAGAGGGTAAGTTTTGACTGAGTGGTGAAATGAGGGGAGTTTTGGCGCCATGGACTCCGTGGTGGGACAACTTTTTACGGCATGGTTATTTGGCAGGTGGTTATTTGTCGGCGTGGATATTTGTTCGCGTGGTGTTTGACAGCATAGTATGTTCCGGAACATTTCTCCTCTCGACCGTTGACCACATCTCATCTCTCCGCCGTCCTTCTTTTTTTTTTTCAAAATCATGGTTATTCTGAACGGCTCGTAAGGCGCGCGAAATTTAAACGTAAACGTATAAAAGAATAGTCGTTACAATACTTCAAATTTATGCGTATGCTGATAGTATACAGTGGAGACTTACGGATAAAATATTTTTAAACTAGAGATATAGGTCCAGGGTACAGAAATTGGTGATTCAAATTTTGAATCGGTGTACTCTAAAGAGTAGAACAGAATTATAGAAATAGTAGAAAATTAGATAGAAGAGTACCAATTTGGATTTACTGGAAATAAAACTACGATGGACTAAGTTTTCACACTTAAATAAATTCAAAATACTAGTTATGAACAAAATCTCTCCCTATATATTATCTTTGTAGACTTTAAACAAGTCTACGATTCAGTAAATAGAGAAAACTATATGCCGCAATACCTGAAATAGTAATACAATTAAAATTAGTAAAACTTGTGAACATGACGCTAGGAAATACTAACTGCAAGGTATTAGTAGATGGTCATAGTTCAGAAAGCTTTTTGTTAAACTCATGTTTGCGACAAGGAGACTCGCTGTTGACTATCCTATTTAATATTGCGCTAAAAATAATAATTAGAGACAGCTGCTTAAACAAGTCAGGAACAAAATTAAATCTTAAAAATAAATGTCTAGCATATGCATATGATCAGGCGATCCTAGCGAAAACAAAGAAGAACTTGGTAGAGGCAATCCAAACTTTTAAAGTAATTAGTAATCAATAAACAGAAGTCTAAATACTTAATAACTACAAAAGTAACCACGGAAGAGAAATCTTATCTAGATATCAGAGAAAAGGACGGGGCAAAATATGAATTAGAGCGGTTTTAAAAGTACAATTATTTGGAAGTAGCAATTATATCAAACGGGAAAGAAAATGTAGAATTACAGAAAAGAATAGCGAAATATTCAATGTGCGTAGGGACACTTAGCTACATTCTATTGAATAAAGATATATCGGAAAAGGCAAAAATAAGAATATTCACTACGAAAGAAAACTAAATAAAATGAGAAAGATATTTTTTTTGCAGGAAAATAGCTGACCAGTGAGAAATACGAACAAATAGTGAACTCAGAAATCTCAAGTCCAAGTATAATAAACTTTATAAGAGCTCAGGGATTTCGGTGGCTGGGTCATGTATATACAATGAATGACGACAAAATAAGTATTAAGGCGAGGAATTGTAGGTAGAAAAAGGAGGGACATACCACGAACAAGGTGACTGCAGGAAGCTGAAAGAGATCTCAAAGAGACAGGAAGAAAGAACTGCGATCAAAAAAACGCAAACCATATTCAATGAAGAAAAATCTGTTTTCAAGCTACGGGTCAACTAGGCCTGTAGTGCTGTTCTATATCTATGTAATACCTTTAACAAATTGTAATTCAAACATACGTTGCAATACATCAGTGAACGAAAAAAAAAATTTTAACAATATAAAAATTCAATACGATGCCTGTTCGGTATGAAGAAGTTACTATTAATATCTTGGAAACCACAATTTTGAATTTTATCAAATATCACATCATGTAACTTTTATATAAATTTTAAAATTGTATAATAGTATTTTATTGGGGTAGAATAAAACAATATGTTCAGAAAATAAATATTTCATTGAAATCGACTAACAAAAAAAAACATTCTACCATGTACTCAAATGATTCTTCGTTGTTATCAATTCGTTTTTGAAATATTTTCATAGCTAACATTGATGTAGTAATTATAATGATAGACAAAGAAGGTGTTTCTTAATTTTTCATATTATTTATTAAAATAAAATAAGGCGACAAAAGCCAAATTACGCCCGCAATATAGGGCGCATAAACAAGAGTATGATTCCAAAATAAAATAAATACCGTTAAGACCTTTAAACGTATACATATTATTCATCTTTATAAGACAAATATGAAATAAATTTAATAGGAAATTTTTCCGAAAACTTATATTAGAACTACAGAAACAACGATGTCACCTACTGTATGGGTACTTCGTGCAAACGCCGAGTAAACCATCGAACTAATCCAAGAGCTTAAATTGTTATAATCTCTACTCAAATACCATCGAATCAAGAACAGACCAGTACCACAAGGATCTGTCTGCACTTTTTTTATTCCTAGTACGTACATATTACTAATTGTCTGATATACTCGTATTTTAGTAGCTGTGTTGTGACAATTAGTTGTTATATTTTTATACACATTATTTATTGTTGCTTATCAAATATTGTAAAGTAAAAGACAGTGACTAGAAATGTATAGATTTCATTGTTTTATTTCAGATATTCATGAAAACTTCTTTAAGAATTCATCAAATAAATTTGAAAAAATAATTTTTGAAAGAGGTGTAAAACGTCCTTTTGTGGAGTATGTAGATATGCGGAAGAATTACGACAGCAAAACAGCATTTCTGGGGAGTGATCTGGCTACAATGTTTCTCACTCCGATGTACTACACCTTCCCTGATGGACGGCCTAAGATTTTCATTAGTAAGGTATTGTTAAAAATACAAGTAATCTATTGTGATACTGTCTCGTAAACCTCTTGTTTTTAAATTATATCTATTGTCATCAAATTAAAACCATAGCAACATAAGGAGATACAGTAGATTTGGTCACAGGTAGTCTGTTTTAACAGGTGGGGGATTTGGGTTGATTTGTTAGGGTTGTCTGTGTGATATGAATCTTTCAAATGATGTTATACCTATTTGTTTAAGTAGAACGGTTAGTTAGTTTTATACTTATAGTAGAAGTATATGTATATAAAATTTACTTATGCGGATTTTACAACCTTTTATGGAGGGGTGGGAAGCTTTGTTCTCTGGAGTTATAAATTGACCAACTCAAAAGTATCACCTGGGTCTCCACATACTTGTATTTATCATTTTATTGCTCACATTACTAAAAACTGGAAGCTCAGAAATAACGTTACGTTACGTACTGACCGTGTACCTCTAAAGAACATTTTTAATAACTAATAATGGAGTTTTGAGAATAATTGGAAATCCAAATAATAATAATAATAACTTTATTTTTAAGCTTATTTGCTTATAATAATACATTCAACTAGAAAAATATTACACTTAACATCCTAAGAAAAATATATTAAGTATTACGTGTGTCTAAAAAGACAAGAATATATTTTAAGGACATGCACTACATTAAACTAATATTATTTGTAACATATATATTGGACATTTTCCTAAATTTTTATAAACTAGTTTCTAATATAATGTCACTAGGTAACTTATTGAACAAAGCCAATCCCTCATAATATAATGAATTATGACTACAAGTTTTATTTACTTTTGTTAATTTAAAATCCATTTTATTTCTTAAATTGTAATCACGCACTTCATTTATATATTTTACATTATTTTGTAAATCCATTGGGACTTTATTATTTTTTATTTTATGTATAAATAAGATTGTTAAAAAAGTCACTCTTTGTTTTACACTGTGTCATTGCAATTCTTTCATCATTTTTGTACATTAGTATACTTGTTTACTATTAAAATACATCTCATAGCTTGATTTTGTAATTTTCTTAATTATTTTATGATCACCAATATCTTCACCATGGAGCAATTTAGCTGCTACTTTATATTTATTGTTCGTTAGCACATAGTCAATTAAAATTTTACTACTTTTCGTTACCCTCGTTGCTTCCGTAATTAATTGTGTCATATTATACTGCCATATCTTTGTTTTAATATTGTCACTGTAAGAAGATTTGTTAAACAAATCGATATTAAAATCACCTGTTATTATTAAATCTTTATTATTATTGTCACATATTTCTTCACATCATTCTTCAAAGTTGTCGATGAATGACCGTGTATTTCCACTTGGTGAATTATATACAATTTCCACGAACCATGTACGATTGTCAAACAAACATTCAATACATAGCCACCAGTAATTCATAACTAGCACAAATGAAGATATTATCTTGTATTTTATATTATTTCTTATGTATATTGCCACACTCCCCGTATGTATCGATGTAGAATCTATCCTAACTAAATCAAATAATCAAAACCTTTAATTTTTGTTTCACTGCTCCCAATTAGATCTATTAAATGTGTTTTACTCAATAATGTGATGTCAGGGTTATGTTTTTCAATCAATACTTCTAAATTTTCGAAATTATTTGTCAGGCCTTGGATATTTTGGTAAATAATTTTAATTTCTTTAGTTTTCTGTAATTGCTATTCGTATGTAATACGATTTCTGTTTTATTTATTTTTCTCAGGTATGTGGGGCAATTTCTACTCCACGCTGTATGATTTGTATCTAAGTTTAATTTAAGACATTAGTAGGTATAATCGGAGGTTTCTGGCTCACTTCCGCTTCCGGTCTTGGTATTAAGCTAGTGTTTGCACGCCTAGGTTGTATGCAACCCACATGCGTCCAGTGTGTTGTGTACAGCGCAGCACATCGGCGTGCTGTTGTCCCTGAATTTTATGCAACCCACATGCCTTGTTTGTATTGTTGTGCAGTTTCCCAATAGAGATCTCATTCTTGTGTGGTGCCCTCTCCCTCTCCACCCTTTCTCTTCCTCACTCTCTCTCTCTCTACGGTGTATGAAATTATATTTCGATATATATATACATATATATATATATATTGAACTCTGTACTCTTATGGTCTCTTTTTTGTCCGTTCGGTACAAAAAATCTAGTTGTTTTTTATTTACTAAAATTGTTGTCCTTATTTTTAACTGAATGGTTGAGCGTATTAATGTGTATGTCTAACTGTTATTGAAATCATTAAAACTAGAGATCTAGAGTTCAAATCCCAGCGACAGACATTATTTTTTATTTGTAACACAAATATTACAACAGATGTCTCTGGTGTACATTAAAATTACATGTGTATGTATGTGTGCGCACTAGAGAAGCAAATTAATACTTGGTATTATTATTTTTTAATTTAGTTACATTTTTGATGTTCATCAAGAATATTCCTTTTTAACAATGTATATATTATTTTTTATATTATTAAGTTCTTCACATGTTGTTTTAACTATAATTAGTGAATTTAGTGATGAAGATTCACTTATATTTTTGGAACAATATGGTTATATGAACAATGATAATAATACTATTGTGTCATATAACACACAAAATAATTCAGCGTATAGAAATGGTTTAATTTTGTATCAAAAGAGACATAATTTATCAGCAGATGGAATATTAAATAACGAAACAATAAATTTTATGCGAAAACCAAGATGTGGTATGCCCGATATAGACCAATTTACCACACATCATATAAAATGGGGAAATAATACAATATATTGGTATTATCATGGACATGAAGATGGCAATATAATGAATAATATTATAGAAAAAGCATTTAATTTATGGTCTAAGTATACTAATTTAGAATTTTTCAGAACAAATGTTTATAATAATGCTCAAATATTTATTACATTTGGTAATGCATTTCACTACAGATATAAACCTCGTGGAAGTTGTACTTCAAATTTTGATGGTCCCGGTAGTATATTGGGACATGCTGATTATCCAAATATAAATTTTTATTCAGAGATTCATTTAGATATTACAGAAAATTGGTCTTTAGAATTATCAAAACCGGATGATGAAAGTATTATTAGTTTATACCAAGTACTCATACACGAAATAGGACATGTATTAGGATTGCATCATTCTTCTGATACGAATTCCATAATGTATGCAGCGTATAACACACATCAACATATATTTACAATTTATTCAGATGAATTACCTGAAGATGATATAAGAGGAATTCAAAATTTATATGGTAGTAAATTAACACAAACTATTGTGACCGATCTTGTCAATACAACTTTAGTAACAGAAAAAGTACAACAAGTAAAAAATAAATTGCAGGAAAAAGAACAAGATGATGACAATTCTTTTCCATTGTTATGTGATTTGACAGATGTTAAGAATTTTCTTATTGTCAAGAACAAAATTTATATTTTTTATAAACATTGGGTTTGGTATAAAGAACTTAATTCAAAAATTTTTAATAATAAACCAATGTTAATAACAGATTGGTTAACATTTTTACCAGAAAATTTTACAGATATATCAGCTGTATATTTGAGACCTAATGGAAATGTTGTTTTAATTATAAATGATCAAAGTTACAATATAAAATATCCTTCATTTTTAGCTGATTCTTCGTATTCTGGTAATCCTTACAATAAAGCTATACATAACATACATGGAGCAGTAAATAACCATTTTGGTAAAACATATTTATTTTATAACGGTGACAGCTTTATTGAAATAGACGAGTGTAATTTTGTAACAATTAATAATGGTAAAATTAAAGATAAATTTCCAGGAATACCAGATAATATAGAAACTGTATTTAAATATACAAATGGTCGTTTGTATTTTTTTAAAAATAATATTTTTTATGAATTTAATGAATTCACAAATATGTTAGAACGAGCTGGTAAATTTAATTTTTCTTTATTTGACTTTAACTGTCCTAACATTAGTATATTAGAACAAATTCAAATTTTATTATCAAAATTGTGGAATTACAAAAATCAGTAATTATTATTCACTGTCAACTAAAGTATATATAATTTGAATTTGAAATAAAATAGTTAGTTATAAAGTAAATCTACATCATGTCAGATTTTAATTTTTCGAAGTTTACTGATGTTAATTATATATTAAGTTTTAAACCTGATAGTGTAACATATCAAACATTGAAAAAATATTATGAAGCAGACTTAAAATCTATGTTTCCATTAAATTCAATGACCAATGAGGATATTAAAAATCTTCCAGTGGAATTTATAAAATATAAAAATAAAGGAGATATTGGACAATTGAGTTTTGTGTGGGACAAATTACCTGAAGATTGGAAAAAGGATATTTTTTTTAAAAAATTTGAACCTTGTTTACAACATCCTGATACGAGACTTACTGTGGCTGATTCACCATATGATTGCTTACTTATCACAAATTGTCCATTGTGTTATGAAGATAAAAAATTATCACTTCAGAGTGAATTTAATCGTTTATCTACATTCAGTACGTGGTCAAATACAAATATTTGTGCCAAGGAATTAGCAACAGCTGGGTTCTTTTACAAAAACTATAGTGATTTTGTGCAGTGTGCTTTTTGTGATGTTGAAATATGCAATTTTGAGGAAAACGATGTTGCACTGTTTGAACATTATCGTTGGTCTCCAAATTGTAAATTTCTATTAAAAAATACTACAAATGTTCCAATTAATAAATATTATACAAATTATGTTCTTAGTATTGTTAAGATTTTAAATTACATAAAATGTAGTAAGACTATACATGAAGAAGATAAAGAGAAATTTATAAAATTGTTGAAAGAAAATTATAAACATTTTTATACATTCATTGTACCTGTAATTGAAAAAATAAAGAAAAACACAAATAATTTGTAATTATATTGTTTTATTATATACCTCATTACATAATATTACATAAAATTATCTGAATTTATACAATATATATCATCGTCTAGAATTTTTTTAATTTTATATACATTACTTACAGCACAAACATATGGAATAGAATGTAAGAAACATGTTTTATGAATTAAACAATTTTTTAAAGCTACTTTATAATTAAATTCGCTTAAATCTATAATATTACATGTTTTTACACTGAATGATAATAAAAATTCTTTTTTGACAGCACCTTGTACGTAAACAGTTTTTGATTCTTCTAAAAAATTTTTTAGCTCACAACACATTTCGTTATAATTTATATGTCCGTTATCCCATTTTAATCCGTGATGATTTCGACATAACCATGTAGCACATCTTTTGTTATGTTGTGGTAATTCTTCCCATGTAAATGGTGGTTTGATATAAAAATGTTGTTGTTTACTTCCATCTCTTGATAGTATAAAAATTTCTTTTGGTATTATAATATATCCATCAGCTTGAAATCCTTGTATGTCAATAATTAACTCCATTATATATATTTTTTGTACGATGTTCTAATTACTTTGAATGTTTGAATTAAAATGAGCTTGTAACATCACTTGACAGCAGATTATATTCAACTATCTTATCATGTATTATTAGAATGTTTGCGGTTGTATGGTAGGAAATTCTAATATCAGCTGAAGAAGTTTGAAAAGTTTCATTTTTCTTTTGATTTGAGCAATGAAGTACGATGTTCTAATTGCTTTAAATGTTTAAATTAAAATGAATTTCTAACATCCCCTGACAACGGGTTATATTCAACAATCTTATCATGTATTATCAGACAATATGCGGTTGTATTCGCCGGGAAATTAGTGTCTGATTCAAATTCCAATCTAATATCAACTGAAGAAGTTTGAAGAGTTTCATTTTGATTTGAGCAATCAATTACTATTAATGGCGCAATTTCTTTGAATTTCTTTCTATCTAATAATACACCGAAATTTTGTTGATAGTAAGCATTTTGGAAATTTGCATACATGTGATACAGAACTGCATAATTATTATTTGAAAAGTCAATATTTAAGTTGTCGTATGGATAATATGTAGAATTCAAATACAATTTAATATTTGTTAAATTACACGAATCGAAAATGCTTGCATCCTTATCTTTTTTATTTTTACGATCAGTTTGAAATCCTACAATTACAAATCTTGGTGTTTCCAACTGTGTAGACGATTTAATAGACCATGTTTGTTTTTTAGCTGCTGGTAGTACAGGATATTCATATATATCCCAAGAACGATATGCTAATGGCAAAAAACGATTTGAATTTACAATGTTTAATAATTTTAAACGATTTTCATTGTTAACTGACACATGTGGCATGCACCAAACAATTTTTTTTATATTAAATTTACGCGCTATCTCAGAGTTAAGCAGCACTATCATTCCTTGCTCTTATCAAATTAAGTTCTTGTCGCACATTTAAAATAATTTTCTTGTTGTCTTCTGCAAATCCGAGTAACATTTTTTAAAGGAATGCATACATTAAAATTACCCTCCTTATCCAAAATATTTTCATTATCAACAATCCAACCAGCATTTATTAAATTTTTGACGTTCTGAATATGAATTAGATACATATCCTTTTCATTGTGCTTGTTATTCCAACATTTTTAATTGTATCAATTTCAACAGTGTTTAATAAATATTTTATATCTTCAAATAAATAGGAAATACCATTATTAGTTAATTTTAGTATCTATAGGAGGTGCAGATCCATCTTCTTTGTTAATTTGCCTTCAATATATAAGTAACTTTCATGTGGTAATGTATAAATATCCTGTTGTTGTATTTGTATTCGAATTTCATCACAATTATTAAAAGATGAAGCAACAATTGGTTGATAACTATGTATTTGTTTGTTTGATATTGTATTATCAAACACAATATTAGATGTAATATTTAAAATATTACTCATAGTTTATATTTTAAGTTTTAAACCCAATGACTTTAGAAATTTCTTATTTTTTGTAGATATAGTCAATTTTGAGGTTAATAAACGTCTTTTTGACAACACTGACGGTACACTGAATTTTGTCTCTGATAGTTGAGTTCTTTTATAGTCAATACCCATTAGAAACTTTTTTAAGATGAAGTCTCACAGTAATTGTCTCACCACGAAAATTTACTATTCTCCCCTCTTGATCAGTAATAGTTAGAGTAATATTATTTACTCTATGAGTGTTCACTGGTAAATAAATCACATTTTTAGGTACTTCGAGTATTTTATACCCAGGTGCAACTGATGGGAAAAACTCATGAATAATATGTTCCAGTTTACCATTCTTATAAGACCCCGTAACTATATACATTGAATAAGAATAGAGTTCACTTTAATTATATCAACTGGTAAATCACTTTCATAAATAATATTACTTTCAAGAATCCGTTTTGTAAATCCAAGCAATGCACCAATATTATTTATCTTCGTTAAAATCAATTCTAACTGAACTTTTTATTTCACATCTTAATGTATTATTGTTAGCAATTAGATTAATAAAGTTATTTTTATTTTTCTCTTTTTTTTGGATTATATTATCAAAATAAACTATATTAGGATCGTTAAGTTCTTTCTTTAAAATTTTATCTAAATCTTCAATTTCATATGAACCCACTGGAATAGTGTATTCTTGAATTGTGTTATCAATATAATAATAAAATTTATTATTAGTTTCATCAACGTTGGGTATTGAATGAAATGTTTCAAAATTAATTAAACCAACAGCATATTCGCTACGATTATTTAGTTCAATAGGTGGAAAAAAATCTGCACTTAATTCTGATTTATTTCCAGTTAATGTAATTGTTATGGAATCCATTATGAAACTAATTTAATTAGAAATTTTCTTTTGAATTTATAAGAAAATTTAAACATAAATGACCACAATTATATGAATTTAGTCTTTGTAATCGTTTATGATTATATCTGATTTTAATCTTATCCCCAAAATAATATACTAACTCTTTAGGTGGTGGTAAATTTCCAAAACTGTCAAAATACAAAACATAATTATTTTTTTTAATATATGCAACCCAATGAGTCCCAGGACCGTAGTTGTTATCTAAGTTAACAATTGCAGCTTCATATTTTAATGGAAATTTCGGTAGTGTGTCACGCATATAGATACCACGAAAATGTTTTATATTCGAACTATATTTCTTTAAATCCCAATTAGTTAACGCCCTGTTCGGCAATTTTTTGATTTTTTTTTTTTGTTCTTTTTAATTCCTGATCCTTTTTTGTACGGCTTTAAATATAAGCCATCACCAACAGTTTTCTTCAACATTTTTTGTACCCCATATGATGCAGCCCCACTTGTAGCACCAGCTATAAGTGCTTTTCCAAGAAAAGGTAATAAAGCTGCAAGTGGTAAAAATCCACCCTTCTTCTTTCGATTTTTTATGACACGACCACGGCGATGTTTTTTCACCGGTTTAGTTTTTATTCCCATACCAAATTTTCGTTTTGCTTTCATCATGTTTGTTACTGTCCAAGCAGCTGCTTTCTCTTTAAAGGATGAATCTTTTGATAATACTCTGTTCCACGCTCTTTCTTGTAAAATTTTGTCAGCTTCGTGTCTTTTTTTTAAATCATTGCTGTGGGAATAAGCAATGTCATGTTCACGACAAGCTTCATCTAACGGGTTGATACCCCGATGACCTAGAGCTAATCTTTTCCTTAATTTCGTACCAGGACCACAAAAATTATAACCAGGTATGTGTAGTTCAATAGGTAAAGAATCTATTACTTTGTTAATTATACCAGCTCCACTGTACGTAATCATTCAGTTCTGGTTTGTAACTAAAGTATAAAACAGTCTTACGTATATATTTATATATATACTCAATAAATAAAAATGTCATTTATTAAGCACAAGCAATCTTTAAAAGTAAAAAATTTTGATTTGAAATCTCTTAAAAATGATATTAGAAATCATAGTAATTTATTACCAAATAACATACGTTGTATAATTATTGGACCTAGCGGTTGTGGGAAAACCAATATTTTGCTTAGTTTACTTACTCATATAAATGGTTTAAAATTTAGAAATATTTATTTATATTCAAAATCAACACAACAACCAAAATACAAGTTTCTAAAAGAATGTGCATCCAAAGTGAAGGGAATGGGTTATTACGAATTTAATGACAATTGTGATATTATATCACCAAATGAAGCACAACATAATTCTGTTATAATTTTCGATGATGTAACTTGTGACAAACAAAATTGTATGCGTGAATATTTTAGTATGGGACGACACAATTTAATTGATTGTTTTTATCTTTCCCAGACATATGCACACATACCAAAACATTTAATTAGAGACAATACAAATTTTATTATTTTATTTAAACAAGATGAAACTAATTTGCGTCATGTTTATAATGATCATGTTAACACAGATATGTCCTTCGATCAATTCAAAAATTTTTGTATAAAATGTTGGCAAGATAAATATGACTTTGCAGTCATTGATAAAGACAGTTGTGGCTTAGGTCGTTACCGGAAAGGATTAGATAAATTTTATCAAAAAGAATGAATGACAAGAACGTTCTACAAGATATTATATCAGTAAGTAAAGTATTACGAAAAAAATTTAATGCTGTAAAAAGAGGACATGTTGACACAGAAGAATTATTACAAAAAACATTTAAACCAATAATTACACCTTTAGAAGAATTCGTTAAAAACAAATCTAGTTCAGAAATAAAGGAAAAAACAGAAATTAATAACGAAACTAAAAAATTTAAACAAAAATTAAATTTTGAAGATTCTCCTAATGAACCTTTTTTGTCTCCAACAATTTCTAATGTAAAAACAGAAAATAAGTATGAAATATCACCAGAAATTTCGCCAATAACAGAAGCCAGATTATCAATCAATACACCGCAAGGACAAGAAGAATGGGAAAATTTAGAATTGAAATTTGGAAATGTAGCTTCAAAATATCTCATGAAATATTTATTAAATCATGGTGATATTGATAAAATATATGGGTTACAATATGATAATGGATTATTTAAATTGGGAAAAAAATATATAGAAATAGATAAAAATGATATCATAATTGACAATATTCAGTATGAAGGAACAGAAGGTTTATACGAATTAATTTTTAAAAAAGATCCACAATTATACACCGAACATGATAAAGAGGTATATATAAATATTCTAAAACAAACAGATGCACATAAAAATACAACAGGAACACGAGTCATTATATCTACATATCCTAAATATTTTAACATTATTAAACCAAATTTTGTACGTACATCGTCCCGTTCTACTAAAGCTAAAAAAAGATATTCACCATCTGTACAAACAAAAATTAAAAAGAAAGGTTATGGATTGCTTCCTAATGACATGGAATTTACAGACTATAAGCGAGAATATGTCTATTGGGATTCTGCTGATGAGTTAGTAGATCGTCTACAATTACTACTGGCCTCGAAACAAGCGGGGAATAATAATGTAAACAATGAAATTATATCCATTATTGAAGAATTAAGAGAAGCTAATATAATACAATAAATATTTAAAATTTGATATTAGTATTAAAATGTCTGTTGACAAGTTCGGTAGACGTTTTAAACGACGAAAAAATTATAGTGATCAGTTTTCGTTGCGGTTAAATAATAATACATATGACGTAAATGACAAAAGATTAGTAAATGTTGCAAATCCAATAGAGCCATTAGATGCAACTACTAAAAATTATGTTGATTTACAAATTATAAAATCTGTAAAAGATGTGCAATCACATTCAATAAATATATCAATAGAAGATAATACAGAAGTATACAATGCTAAAATGAAACCAATTGCAAATGTTGCAGTGCCAATTAACAATACAAACGCAACAAATAAAAAGTACGTAGATGAAAAAATTGACTCAGTAATAAACATAGTTCCATCAATTGTAGACTCAAAAATTAATGCAAAATTGAATATATTTAATGATCTTATAGAAACAAAATCAAATAATAATCAACAAGAAATAGAATCAGTAATAAAAGTAATTTCATCAATTTTAGACTCAAAAATTAATGAAAAATTGAATAAATTCTGTGATTTTATAGAAACAAAATCAAATAATAATCAACAAAAAATAGATGCTATAAATAGAACATTACCAGAAATTATAGACTCAAAAATAAATAATAATTTGAACAAATTTAACAAACTTGTAAAAGACATTGAAAAAAATACTAGAACCACAATTGAAACAATTGTAAAATCATTAGACTCAATTGTGGGTTCAAAATTAAATACTCATTTACACAATATTAATGAAAGAATAGAAGGAATAGTAAGAAATATTAATATTGAACAAACAAATATTCGTGACCAAAGTTCTAAAATTGAAAAACAAGATGAAAAAATCGTTAATCTTACGACTATGGTACAGAACATGATAAAAGAAAAAACTATAGTTCAAAACATGTTGAAAGAAAGAATAAAGAGTATTCAACCAGACGAATCAAAAATAGACTCAATTGTGGGTTCAAAATTAAATACTCATTTACATAATATTAATGAAAGAATAGAAGGAATAGTAAGAAATATTAATATTGAACAAACAAATATTCGTGACCAAAGTTCTAAAATTGAAAAACAAGATGAAAAAATCGTTAATCTTACGACTATGGTACAGAACATGATAAAAGAAAAAACTATAGTTCAAAACATGTTGAAAGAAAGAATAAAGAGTATTCAACCAGACGAATCAAAAATTAAATTGATTGTAGAAAAATATCTTAAAGATCATATTAAAATTGGTTTAAACAAAGACGAAATAGAATTATACAACTAAAATACCAAATAAAAAAATATTATTACGAAATTACGAAGAATTATTTAAGAAATATATTGAAAAATTAAAAAACAATGAGTAAACTAAATGTTGCAAGAGAATTACATAAACCTGCACGTCGAAATTTTCAAAGACGAAAAGTTATAACAAAAGGTATTGATGACTTATGGCAATGTGATCTTGTAATTATGATTCCATATCAACGTGAAAATAAAGGATATAAGTATTTATTAACAATAATTGATGTATTTTCTAAATATGCGTGGGCTTTACCAGTAAAAACAAAATCTGGTGATGACGTCACCAAAGCTTTTGTAAAAATTTTAAAACAAGGTCGTATACCAAAAAATTTACATACGGATGACGGAAAAGAATTTTACAATAGCACATTTACGAAAGAAATAAAAAAATATGGAATCAATCATTATTCAACATTTAGTAATCTTAAAGCAAGTGTAGTGGAAAGATTTAATCGTACGTTGAAAACTAACATGTGGCGAGAATTTAGTGTTCAAGGTTCATACAAATGGTTAGATATGTTACCACGATTAATTAAAAAATATAACAATACAAAACATAGAACAATAAAAATGAAACCTATAGATGTAACACAGAAAAAAGAAGATCATTTATTAAAAACTGTATATAACAATATTAAAATTGTTGGTCGTGGTAAGTACAAAATTGGTGATTTTGTACGAATTAGTAAATACAAGTCCATATTTGATAAAGGATATATTCCGAATTGGAGTACAGAAATATTTAAGATTGTAAAAGTAAATATTACAAATCCTGTTACTTATCTTATTGAAGACTATGAAGGGAATAAAATTAGAGGTGGATTTTATGAACACGAACTTCAAAAAACAAACTTTCCAAATATTTACTTAGTAGAAAAAGTTTTAAAAACTAAGGGATCGAAAGCTTTTGTAAAATGGTTAGGTTTCAATAAAACACACAATTCGTGGATAAATAAATCTGATATTATTTAAAAAATATATATTATCTGATCATCACAACAATGAATAATGTCCCCAGGGTAGAGTATCAGTCTGTCCATCAATGATATATCTTTTGTCATCATTATTTGTAAGACATAATTTGTTAATTTCACATGAAAATATTGTGTGATTTTTAGATATTATATTCTGTTGTCTTTTGTACATATGTGAATTTGTAAATAAACAGTCTTTATAACAGTCAATAGTGAGTGTTTTTGTTATTATTCCTGAAATTCCCTTAGCTCGATTGTATGATTTGTTATTTTCCAATGCAAAAGAATACATTTTTGATCTTAAACCCGCAAATTCTGTCATTAGTAACCCGCTATTCTCATCTTTAAACAATCCAACAACTTTTTTGTTCGCTTGTGGTATACCATACTTATTATCTACTGTGTAGTCCGATGTGTCAAATCTGTGTATGTCTTCTTTTATGTGTATGTATGGGTCTTCATTAAATTTATAAATAAATGAGTCAGTGTCCATGTACAGTAATTTTGGCGTTGTATAAGTTTTATGTATGTAATTGTAATGAAAGTCATACATAAGTGTTTTGGATATATCTAATATAGCCATACCAATATAAATAGGTTTATTAAACAAAATTTTTATTTTACTTAGTTCAATTGAAACTAAATTTTCTGTTAATATTACAACTTTTTTTAAATTTGGTTTGACAATTAACTTCCGTGCCCCACCCTTTCCATTCCATTTCGAAACTAATTTTATATCATATCTATTTCTAATATTTTCCATACTTTTCCCGTAAACGGCGTTATTCATTTGTTTAAAGAAGTTTTTTTCAAAATTGTTTTTTGCGTGTTTGCGAAAATTTGTATTTTTGTCAATATACTGCTTAAGCCAAAATGATTGTTTAAATTTTATAACACGATGAATTTTAATTATTTTTAGTCCAAATTCCAATACTTGTTTTAAATTTTTATAATGTATTACATATTTTTTTTTATCATATAGTGTTGTAAGAAGTTTCTTAAATTTTGAATTTGGGGTTTTTTGTTGTTCTGCACATACGGGCAAATCCTTATGTAGGTCGTGTAAGTTTATTGGATATTCCAAGTCAACTTCAAAAATGTATCCATCTAATCCATTGTCAGGTATATTAGTAATGTCTAGTGTTCTAATATTCTCGTCACTTAACCATGTAAAGCCACCATGTGGTAAACATTGTGTCATTGCCCAACCATACAAATTACAAGCGTCAAAGTACATAAGAAACTCTTGCGGTTCTTTTGGGTTAAATGAATTCATATAAATATTGTTTGCTTTGGCGTAGCGGTTTGAACACTGAGAAATACCACCACGTATGCCTCTTTCAAAAAATAATATCATATCAATATCAGTCAGTAACTCCAGCTCTACTTCTGTAATTTTCAACATGGCATCCCATGCTAGTCCTGCAAAACAAAATTATAATAAATAAATCTTATACATGAACAAAAAAACATATTTAGAATATATTTACCTGGAGTTGTATAATAATGAACAGGGTCCAATTCATATGCATTTAAACAAATATTTCTAAAATTTTCAAATACATCAGACAAAAGCAATACATCTGTTTGAAGATACAACTCTAGGTAGTCGCCTAAGTTTTCATGATCAAATAATTTCCACACATTTAATGCATGGTTGTAATCATCATCTGATACAGATTTATCACATAGTCTGGAGTAAAACGATGATTTTGACGGTAGTTGTACTTCTTCTAAACATTCCCATGAATTAATATAATCATATGGAAATATACCTTTTCTTTTTAACATATTAAATTTCCAATCAGTAGGGTAGTACTTATTTAATAAAGTACATTGGGCGGGCACTAAATAGCTCACAAGTTTTTCAAGTGAACAATTAAGAAATCTATAAGAAAAAATATTAATAAATTATAAAAAACTAATCATTTATAACAATACCTGAATGAATCTAAAAAACGAAGCATAATACCATTCACGTTTTTGGAAAATGAAATAAATCTCTCGTTATTCATAGGTATTAATACAATATTTTCTTCATCTACTCCAAATTCGCGTATAAAAAGGTGACTATCATAGCCACCAAGATTATGGAAGAAAATAGGAATATATTTAGGTTTTTTATAACACAAATTACATGATCTATGAGCAGCTCCTCGATATTTTCCTATAATTATTCAATAATAGTTAACAAATATTAATAATTAAATTAACAACTTACCAGAAAAATGACAATGGTCTCTTACTTTATCTTCTCCTAAGATTTTGCGACAAATGTGGCAGATCACAGCTTGATTATAATTTTCCCATTCTTCATTTGTCATTTTCAAAGGAACAATATTTTCAGAAATTGTTTGTATTAATCCTACTATATCTTTCATCCGATTCATGAACCATTTT
Organism: Stenolophus ochropezus; assembly: GCA_035578165.1. Classification (NCBI taxonomy): domain Eukaryota; kingdom Metazoa; phylum Arthropoda; class Insecta; order Coleoptera; family Carabidae; genus Stenolophus; species Stenolophus ochropezus. The sequence continues at coordinate 91,933 of JAQOWZ010000143.1, forward strand.
GCTGCTTCCGGTCCACGAAATGATTCATAAAATGATAATGTATCATCGTAAGAACATTTTAATTGATACCCGACAGCACATGGTACATGATGTTGATAAATATTTGTATACGAATTGGATGGATTTGGTTGACAGGTATAAACAGGTGTTGTTAGACATTCAAAATCTGCATAAATGACAAAAGGATGACGCTCTTTGTACATAAAATTTTTAAATTTAATCCATTTATTATCTTCATTTGGCATTTCAATTTTAACAGCGTCGAAATTCATACAATCTTTTTCATGTTGTTTTAAAATAGCTTTAGTACCAAAATATTGAAGACATCTCTCACAAATAAATTTTTTTTTTTTATTTTTAGATAGTTGAGATGATAAAAGACGAGAAAGTGATTTTATCCAAGCGTAATGTCCCATATTATCTTTTTTCCAATATAAAAGATTAAAATGATTGTCTAGCTTATTTTTTGTGAAATGTAATGGTCCAACAACAACATATAATTTTAATTTCCTATCATATTCTAAACCGTAAACATTAATCGAAATTTTATTTTGTTTTTCAAATTTTTCAATGTTTGTCAAATTCATAGGAAAATGTATGTTTTTTAAATTAAAAATTTCATCATGATTTTTAGGATATTTAGACACACGATCATTATTTTTTTTTACTGGATACATAGCCGAAAGGAGTGACCATACAAAACACTTATTGTCACTGTTTTTTACATTAATAACAGCATGCTTATTTTTTATATTTAGTGGTAGTTCTATATACGAAGAACCACCACAGTTTGTAGGATCGTATTTATTTATATTCACCTGTAAAAATTAAATATTTTAATAATAAAAAATATAAAAAATTTGAAAAACTTACTTGTAAATAAAGAATTCGTTTCAAAGCTTTGCCACTGTCACGTTCTTGGAATTCTGACATTTGATTTAAAAGGGGTTGTTTTACATTTCGTTCAAACCATTCAGTAAAATCATCACTTAGACAAATATACCCCATCTTACAGTTATGATAAATATTTGTAGTTATCTCAGTATCACCTTTTTTAATTAGATATTCACACGCAAGCTCACAATTCAATTTCACATTTGATTTCCATTGAAACATAAATTCACCCACTTTGTTTATTAAAATAAATAAACACTGAGTTAAAAATGTTGTTGGATCAATAATATCATCTGTGTTCATAATTCGCCCACAAAATATACGTTTTTTAAAAGACGAACTAATTACGTCAAATGACAACATTTTTTTGTCGTAAAATTCAATTGTGTATTTAAATATATATAGGTATATCTATATATATATCATTTTTTTTGTGGTTTCTTGTATCTTGTGTTTTTACATTGTGTCATGAATGCATAATAGATAAAATAAAAACACTATTTAATTTTTTATTTATTATTTACAAGTAAATAAACAATATTACATTTCAGTAATTTAACTTAAAAATATTTTTTACAATAAATACTATTTATATACTTAATAAATAAAACAATATATAAATATATATTAATATAATACAATGTCTTCTATAATATCGGAATATTCCTGTAAAAATTCTTTCATAGCAATGCTATAAATACTATGTATAGATTCTGTCTTAATAATATTATTAATAGTTTCTGTTTTACTTTCCGCTAACAAGTATGTCGTACCAATTCTATCTAAATAATAATTATAAAAGTTTAAATGTTGTAAAACATTTATATAATTATTTATGACATCTGACAATCTAAATAAATTTTCAACAGATTCTAAATTCAGACATATATTTTCACCATACCATTTTATAAATAATAATTTTATATAATTAACACTATCAAATATTAAGTGATGTTCTTTTAAATTGCGATATTCAATATTACTTTGATTATAAAAGTAACTTAGAATAATGTTTTTTAAATGACAAAATTCAAACCAGTCTGTTAAACTAAAACAAATTATATTAGAATAATTTGTATTTGAAAGTCTTACAACAATTTCAAAATTTTTAGTTGGATCAAACCCTACGCTTATCCACTTATTTAATTCTGAATTTAATGAATATTTGTATTCTAATAAAAATTTTCTATTATTTTTATTCATTTGTTGAAAATTTAAAATAGTTGACACAAAACCATCATTGTTGAAAAAAGTAATATTAGACTGTTCTAGTTGTCCTTGTTCTAGTTCTTGTTTTTGGTCTCGTGAATTTACAGATTCTTTATGTGTCTGCTGATTACTGGGCTCTATATTTTCTTTATTGGTAACATGAAGATTTTTCAAACACTTTGATGGTAATTTTTTTTTCGTATTTTTAGGAGTGTTTAGTTTTTTTTTATTCATTCCCATTCCAGTACTTCTTTCAGATTTCTTTTCACTGAGCTGTTTCATACTAATCTAAAATAATTAAATATTTAATTAAAATATATTAGCAATTTAATATTTATAAGTATGCTTACATTGGAATATTTTCTACTTGCTTTGTATATTGTATGTTGAACAATATCTACAAAAATTCATAGAAAAGTATCTTTTATACAAAATATTTTTATCTATCCTATTTTACATTGGTCGTACCAAATATCAGTAGTTTTTTTTATTGGTTATAATAAAAACTATTCTGATTGGTTTTTATAACAACTATTGTGATTGGGTGATATTATTTTTGTATTTAGTTAATATTTGAAAAAATATAAAAAATGTTAAGTAAAATACAACAAAAAAAATAATCATATAGATAAAAAATATAAAAAAGGAAATATTGGTAAACCTATGTAGATTAAAAAAACCAAACCAATATAAAAATTAACTTATCATTGTTTAAAACAAAGAAAAAATGTAAAAATAACAATTTTGAAGGAAATCATGGTTTTTAAACCATAAAAAAACCAAAACCAATATAAAAATTAATTTATCATTGTTTAAAACAAAGAAAAAATGTAAAAATAGATATTTTGAAGGAAATAATGGTTTTTTAAACCATATATAGATGATAAAATATGTATATAAAGAGGTAATATATTCATAAAAAATATTATATTAATAGAAATTGTTGAAATAACAACAAGTACCTAACTACTCTACTGCAAGTAAGTAATTATTATTTCTTTATTACTTTAGCGTTATTTGTATTTTGTGAATTCTTTTAGAAATGGATTTTCTAAACAAAATTAACAAAATTGGATGTTTAGAACGAAAAATTATAAAATCATTAACAGAACTCGATAGTTCAAAATATAAAATTTGTGAAGCTCGAATAATTCCAACAAAATATGGAAAAGCAATTATTTGTGAATTAGAGGAATTTTCAATATTCCTACCAAATCGTTATAACACTCTAACCGAAGAAGAAGTTCAACTATTGAAAGACAAATACATTCAAGTTAACTTTAACAAGGACAATTATGCTGAAATAAAATTTTACTAAAAAATTAGAAATATTTAAAAGCAAAAAAATAAGAAAAAATATAAATAAAAATTATATTATTTTAGTTTCAGATTTGCAGTATAAAAAGTAAACATATTGTTAAAAAAAAATGTCTGAAATTATAGATTTTCTCGTCCCAAGCGATGATGAAATTTGCTTTAAACAGTTAATAAAAGAAGAGGAAAGAGAAAAAAGAGAAAACATTAGTTTAGATTATTTTAATTTAGATCATTATAAAATATGGAAATATGGAACTTCAGAAAATATTATACCATATTGCTTTAATGATAATAATCATATAAATATAAAATATTATACGTTCTTTTTATCAAATGGTAATTTTTCTTGGATGTGTCAACATTATTGTCGTGTATGTGCAAGATATTGGATGCAAAAACCATTTGTAAAAATATGTAAGGAACAAAGTTTTCTACAAATGCAAGGAAAAATTAGTGGTATTTGGTATTTTAAACCGCTTTTTAAAGATCATTTAATATTAAAAAATTGTGAAATGTTACAATTTTTAAAAGATTTTGAAAATAATTATTGTTATGAATGTAATACACAATTGTTTCAATGGAATTCCTCTGTTACTTGTCCCTGTATTGAATTAAAAGCTATGGAAACTAGCTTGTAACTCTTATTATTATATTATATATTTTTTCTTATTTTTAAATGTGTTTTAAATATATATGTATTACCTGTATTGTGTGTTCTTTTCTTTGTTATTACTCATAATATTCCCAAACCATTATCCTACTAATCTCATTTCTGTATAAGTATGGATACTCCAAAATGCAAATACTGTCGAAAACCCGAATGTGTGGGACTTCCAAAAAAGTGTCCGGGGTGTAAGGGCAAAACAACATGGGTTTTCACACCTCCAACCTGTGAATTTCCGGGGAAGATTTCATGCTACAAAACTTCCTGCATTTATTACACTGGATGTGGAAATGTGTTTCAATTTCATCCCAAATTGGAACTTTAATTGTTCATGATATGTCCTATAAACAAAAGTTATTAGGTTATTTAGTATTATCATTTCTTTGTAACTATTATTTTCATTTAAAAAATGTATATAATTTTTCTTATGTTACTGTTTATAATTTTTTTAATATTTACTATGTACCTTTTTTATATTACTAAATCTTATATATTATTTTTGAATTACCTTTTATATGTAACATATTGTATTTTCTTTTATGTACATTGTAATAAATTGTGTTTAACCAATACCACAAATTGATAAAAAATAATAAGCAAATTTTCTTATACGTTGTTCTATAATGGAAAATTTTAATCAAAAGACCGCAACTTGATAAATATTATCATATTCTATAAAAGCAGCTGCTGCCTTATGCATTATTATCAGAAAAAATGGAATTTTTTCAAATATGCATGTCGGTTCACAAACATTTAATAGAGAATTTGAATGTAAGTTATAAAATTATTTAAGTATTTTAAATATAACATTCATAATTTTACTTTATTTATCATATATATTTCAGATGATTGATATTGATTTAATAGAACTTAATAAGTTGCCTCCCCCAGAGGCAACTCGTGTATATAGTGGCTTAATAGATGGAATCGAATGGCCACTTCAAATTTGGAGAAGTGGCCGCACTGTATACGTTATGTATGTAAATGTATGTATTATCAATTTTTTTGAAAAATATTGTAAATTAATATTATTTAACAAAATATTTTAAATTAATTAATTTTTCTTTTGTTACAGAACTGAAAAATAAATTTTGTTATTTGATAATTGTTTGTTCTTTTTGTTATCACTCCTAATATTCCCAAACAATTTCATAGCATGTGAGTATGAATAAGTATATTTTTCTTTTGTTTTTGGTAGTCACAATCATGAGTCTACAAAACAATGAAGTATCAAGTACAAATAATTTATATCCAATATGTGGAACACCACAAGATTCAAACGATGACGCCTGGTACTGCTATGAAATTGTATTTTATTGTTTAAACTATGCTTGGCTAGGAGATGAACGAATTATGGACGTGGGACCTTTAAAATTATGTGAATATTGTTTTCGAGAAAATTCTATAGATAGAACTTGGGTTACTGAGCCCAGATTTGTATATTTTTATAAAAAAGAATGTCATAATATAAATTTACATGAATTAGAAACTATACCACAAGACTACTATCGTTGTCATAATTGCGAATGTGAATTATATACATCATGGAATAGACAAGAATGAATATACATCATGGAATAAACAAGAATGTGTCAGACAATAATAATGAACAAGAGAGAAAAGGTATGTACTATTTATTAAAAGAAAAAACTATTGTATTATTTAAATTTTTACTTTTTTCACAGATTTATTTACACCTCACACACACACACACTCAGTGTTCTTATAAAATTCACCAAGTACGAGACATCAGGCAGAGGGATAGTCGCATTAGGACATTGTATACTTTTAACATGTATCTCAGCAGATTTTACTGTGATAAAGCGTACTCTGTTTTAAAAAATATAATAAATAAAATAAAAATGTATAAAAACAATTGTAATTTTGAATTGTGTACAGATATAAATCATTCTAATTGTTGTTGTCCCATATAAATAAATATAAAAGATAGAGAGATAGAAAGTGTGTCATGTATACTTTTACCATGTATCTCAGCAGATTTTACTGTGATAAAGCGTACTCTGTTTTTAAAAAATATAATAAATAAAATAAAAATGTAGCAGAGGAATATAACGGTTGGGAGCGGAGGGAGAGGGCGGCAGGTTCGGAAAATATATAAGGAAGATAAAGGGTGGAGAGGGAGAGGGCACCACACAAGAATGAGATCTCTATTGGGAAACTGCACAACAATACAAACAAGGCATGTGGGTTGCATAAAATTCAGGGACAACAGCACGCCGATGTGCTGCGCTGTACACAACACACTGGACGCATGTGGGTTGCATACAACCTAGGCGTGCAAACACTAGCTTAATACCAAGACCGGAAGCGGAAGTGAGCCAGAAACCTCCGATTATACCTACTGACATTCTGAAGTAATGTCACATACTCTGCATTTTAATTCATTGCTATTACAATATTCTGCTTTATGTCCAGGTTGTGCGCACTTACCACAGTAAAAATATTTTTCTCTGCATTTTGTGTAGTTAAATTTCCAGCATTTATAACAATGATAGATACCCATATCTTCTTCTATATTATACCGTCTCCATCCTAAGTTAATTTTTTTCCTTCCATTTATTATTTTTGCTAAGCTTTCTCCATTTATTTTAAACAAGTAATTGAAGTTTTCATTACTTAACGTTTTTGTATCTTTCTAATGATTTTAATTAATTTCAGTCTTGCTTCTTTTTATTTCTCATTTTGACTTCTTAGAGCGTCAATTAATTTATCTTCATCTTCATATTCTTCTTCCACTCCAAGTAACTTTAAAACTGGATCTTTAAGAGAGAAATCATCAACATCCTAATGGTCGCCCATTTTATTTCTAACTTTATTTATTACAGCTACTTTCGAATCTATTTCTTTACATTGTATAAGAACAGTACCCTTTCCTTAATTGTTCATCCCAGTTACAGGAACTTTAGTTAGGTCAATATTATCTTTAATATCTGTTTTTGTTAATTTATTGCTTTTTCTGTCATTATTTTCAGGTTTATCAACAATCCATTTTTTATTATTTGTACTAGCCTCTTTAAGTTTAGCTGCATATGAATTTTTGTTTCCTTGCTGTTCCGTAAATTTTCTCGTAACTGATTCAACGTCGCTAATCTTCTCCTTTGTTATTTCTCCTACCTCGAGTGTATTTACTTTTGAGATATTTGCATTTTCAAAAATATCTCCTATGGATGAATCAAATATGCAGGAATGCAGTCATAAAATTTTAAAATTTTAAATATAAATTTATAAAATGTATGAATTACAAATTAAGTACATTACTTACAGATTAAAGTCACACAGTATAACATGTTTTAAAGTTAAAAAGATGAAACATAAAGTTATCGTCGAAATTTGAAAACAATTTTGAAAAAATTGTAACACGCGTCATTCGAGAAGACTGTCTAAAATTGGTGAAAAAACTACAATGGCGAGGGAGATGATCATGCAGAAAAATCCTTGCAGAAACGAAGGAACCTGATGTAACAAGTAGTGAAGTGAGGATGTCTTCAAAGAGCTATGGTGGATGATGGAACAATGGATGATACAGATCCTGTTGTATATAGTGCTTAAATGATCAATGTCGGTTTTGAAATTTACGTTGTTGGGGTCGTTTTTAATGTGAAACATTTCTAGGATCAGTCTTTTTTGCAAGTTTGGTTCAATGTCTATGATTTTAACTGTTTCAAAATCAAACGTGTGTTGTGTTTCTATGCAGTGTTGTGTTAGTGCAGAGTGTCCATATGTATTTTGTTTTGTTGAGTTCCTTTTATGGTCTGTGATTCGCGTTTTAAGGTGTCTTTTTGTTTGTCCGTTGTATGTTTTAGGGCAATCTTTGCATTTTATTTTGTATACGACGTTTATTTGTTCATTTTTGTCAATTTTGTCTTTTGTATGGCTGAAAAATAATTTTAATGGTTTCACTGGTTTTAAAGCTATTGTTATTGGCAAATTTGTTTCAAATAGGTGTTTTATTTTTCGCGCCAGACAACCTGTATTTGGAATGGATACATATTTGTTTGGGAGGATGTTTTATTTTGTTTTTTATTGTTATTTGAATTGTATAATATTTTATTTATTGTTTTTTTTTTGGGAAATCATTATGTATTAAAATTTCTTTTAATTTAAGGTCAGTTTCTGTTTTGTATTCGGGTGATGTTAATTTGTTTTCAAATTTCGACGATAACTTTATGTTTGAACTTTTTAACTTTAATACATGTTATACTGTGTGACTTTAATCTCTAAGTAATGTATTTAATTTGTAATTCATACATTTTATAAATTTATATTTTTTCTAACCAGTTTGCCCTAAACAAGCTACAAATAATAGCGAAACGTCGGCCTAAGATTTTAATAAAAATTTTATTACTGCATTCCTGCATATTTGATTCATCCATCAACCTCATCAGTCGTTTATCCTCTACAAATATCAATATCTCCTATCTTTTCCTTAATTCTTGCTTCTACATCAAATGTATTAGTTTTTAACTTATTTGTATTTTCGATAACATCATTTAATTTTACGTCATGTTCCTGAATTTTTAAATAGGATTTATACAAAAATTCCATAATTACATTTAATTTTTCTAACATTATTAGACTAGGCTCTTTAATGCATTTATCACATATATATTTTATATTTTTAAATTGATCCAGATTCTCAAAACATCCTTTATTAAGTTTCAGGCATTTAAAATGAAATTTCTCCCAACATGGGCCATACCAAATGACTTCATTTTTTTATCTTCAGTTTCACTGTCACATTTCTTACATTCCACCACTTCATTTAACTTTCTGTAATGTATTTTATAAATATTGGATTGTCCGTTCTTTGCTTTACAATTTAATTGTTCCTACTCAGCCTTAACGCGCTGCGCGCGACACTCTTGATTTAAGTAAAAACACTCAAAAATTATACTTATTGACTTATACACTTTAACCCTTTATACATAATTCAGTTAAACTGCTCTAAATTCAAAACTAATTGAAATCTGAACATATTTTTATTTAGCAGTATTTATTATTATAAGCCACACTATCCTTGTTCAATTTAATATTATATTTTATAGCACTCTATACAGAAAAAATACTAGAACTGTTTTCAAACACACCTACTCACGTCTCCTCATCTTAATAAACTGAAAATAAAATGAAAAATCTTAAGAAAGAAGAAGAAAAGAAACGTTTGCCTTATAATAATAAATTTTGTAAGTTGTCTGCAATCCTGCTTATTTTCTCTCTCCAAAATTACAACACTCAAAAAAATACAATACGAAATCCTTGTGAACTATATAGTTGTATTGTTTTTGTAGACTTTAAACGTATTGCATAGATTCATTGATTTCTGTATGTGTGTAAGCATAATAAAATTAAATATTTGCATTGATTTTGTATTTTCCTTTCTAATTACTATAAATTAGGGACATTACTAGATTTAGTTTCCTAATTTTGTATTATTGCATGATCTCAAACAGAGGTTACATTACAGAGTATACATTACTTATCATATCATTACAACAAATGATTGTAAAAAATGACGTGTTGAACTAAGCTGAAATTCAAATTATTGAATGTAACAAAAAATCCTAAAGAATACTGGAGATAAAGAAAAAATATTGTTGCAACTTATTTACATTAACAAAGTAAATGAATTATATATGTTTATTCAAATATATAAACAAGCCATCGAGAATATCATAAAATAATATCAATTAATAGAAACAGAGAAAATATACTCGTTCGACTAGGAACGAAAAGAGTTACGACTATGAGCACAAAAACAGTTACAAAAAATATAACAAAATTACAAGAGAACTTACGATAGAGAATGTAACAGCCACACAATAATATAAAGTGGATCGTTTCCTTATTTCGAGAAAAAATTAATGGCTTTTTCTGCATGACATATTGATCATAAAAAAAAAATATTTTATAAAAATTCGCAAAAAAAATCATTGTGTTTAACGTGAACATTTTTTTACCTCTGATTGATGGCTATTCTTAATAATTTTATTTAAATCTATTGTCATATCTAAATTAAAGGAATATTTTATAATGTTACTTTGAAAATTAATTTCTATTATGTTGCCTCCAATAAAATACACTATTCCAATGGTCCTAAAAATCACTTTAAGTAAGCCTTGAACTTTGCCCTAAATCCTTGGTCCCTACAAAACATCAAAAATTTGTTCTACCGACAGGTACGAGCTGGAGGAGATCTCTGACACCAAAGGACCCACTCGAATATCCTTGAGCGCTGATCTTTTGACGCGACTGAGCGCAGTCGAAATGTCAGGACTGTTCGAATTTGTGGGGCTGCGGCCAACCCGAGATACGAAGAAAAAGGAGAGTGAGATATAAATGTGGCGAGTAGGCGTGGATATAGAAGAGAGCTGCGTTAAGTCGTAAGAGGGGTTCTACAGCAAGAAATCTTAATGTAACTGACAGAGGTGGAGAATGTTGATTAAATGGTGTTTGAGTGAGAGCGCCAGAGATAATAGATTAGAAAGAGAAACGAGAGAGAATAACAAAAGAGAGATGGGTAATGTGACTTAAGTTTATACCACGGTAATAGATATAATAGGTATACCGACAAAGCGATACGCAGTGACGCCGTTCGAGCAGCCAGCGTGAGTAAAAAGAGACTGAAGAGGGAGGGCTAGCGTAACGTAGCAGCGAATATACTCTAGCTACTTATACCGTAAAAACATACATTTCAAATTACTTACTGATATTCGGCTCTATCATGTAACACATCGCTTATATTAAGCGACATAGTTAAACGTTTTTAAAAACATTAGTATTAAAATCTTATCATTGTACCAAATATTTAAACGATTATAGCTAATAATACTCGCTAATTTGTTAATAATTAAAGACAAGGTACGAACTGTCTCGAAAATATTAAAGACATTTTTTAAATGTCAAAATGGCAAATACAAATTTAACTAATTTTCTTCTCTCTTCTTAATTTTGAGTCTAATATTGCACAGTTTTAGTAAAGTCTTATTTTTGTAACAAAAGGTGACATTGTTGTCCATGCGTATACAATTTCTATAAATTTTCGGTCTTTATGTTTCGTGTTATTCATTTAGAAATATCTAACTGTTCGATTTTAAATCTTTATAATAGCTACTTATAGCGAGATATGTCATCACTTCAACTTCAACCATTCGTTTTGCATATTCGAACTTCCCTCCCAAATCTTTTGCAAAATTTTATTAAAATATTTGTCGCTAGTTTTTATTCCATTACACAAAATTTAATCGCTCGAAAACTTGCACAGAAATAGATAACTGTTTTCACTTATTTGCTACCTAATTCTCAAGAAATATATTCTGACAGTTGTCATTTTTGTCAATCGTACTAAAGTACTCAATTTATTACAAATTATCAAATGTATTGTATAAAAATTAAAAGCCAACTAAATTATTATTTTTATTAAACTTCTGGGAATCAACCAAAAGATGGCAGGACAGAACTAACCAAATGTCATCAACTTGAGTTACTGTACCGTTTTTTACAATCAATTTGACAAGAAAAACGTCAAAACAATCGCATATGTACGAATTTACACTGTTGTCAAACATATTTTTTCTTAAATTTTTACTACCGTTGTAACGTCAGCATCTTCATAGCACGAAGCTAACGTTGCTAACTAGCTGTCCGGCTAGTCTCGGGAACCATCGGGCCGCGTCGGGCCCCGAACCCACTACTAGCGCTGTCCCCCACTCCATAGCTGCGGCTATATAAGCACGGACACTAGTCCGGCGAGCACCTTACCTTTCCTTCCCATCCGCCTCCAGCCTAACTACCTAACATACGGCGTACTGAGCCGTTTCTAAGCCGTACTGAGGCGTTCTTACCTGCACCGCACCCAGCCGATCCCGCTATACGGCGTACTGAGCCGTTCCTAAGCCGTAATGAGGCGTTCGTACCCAGACCGAACTTAGCCGATCCCGCTATACGGCGTACTGAGCCGTTCCTAAGCCGTACTGAGGCGTTCGTACCCAGATCGAACTAAACCGATCCCGCTATACGGCGTACTGAGCCGTTCCTAAGCCGTATTGAGGCGTTCTTACCTGAACCGTATTGAGCCGATCCCGCTATACGGCGTACTGAGCCGTTCCTAAGCCGTATTGAGGCGTTCGTACCCAAACCGAACTGAGCCGATCCCGCTATACGGCGTACTGAGCCGTTCCTAAGCCGTACTGAGGCGTTCTTACCTGAACCGCACTGAGCCGATCCCGCTATACGGCGTACTGAGCCGTTCCTAAGCCGTATTGAGGCGTTCGTACCCAGACCGAACTGAACCGATCCCGCTATACGGCGTACTGAGCCGTTTCTAAGCCGTATTGAGGCGTTCGTACCCAGACCGAACTGAACCAATCCCGCTATACGGCGTACTGAGCCTTTCGTAAGCCGTACTGAGACGTTCGTACCTAAACCGAACTGAGCCGATCCCGCTATACGGCGTACTGAGCCGTTCCTAAGCCGTACTGAGGCGTTCTTATCTTCCTAAGGCGTATTGAGCCGAACGTTCCCTCACTATCTACTCCACCGGCGATACCGCGTCGGCCCCGAGTCACCGCGTGGGAACCATATCGCGTTCGTCAACACCCGAGTACAGTACGGCAAGGTGCGCCATTAGCTCTATCGCGAACGCGTACTATCATATCCGGGACCGTAACAGCAGCCCCGCCTTATCACCGTGTCTGCTTTGTTACAGGTTGCCCCGGCCCAGAGAACTAGATTCGACAGCCGCCAAGCACTAAGCGGCCATCCTTAATGGTTTATATACATATTACAATAGATTGTATTTAATTTATTTTTGTAGAATATATATTGCTTTATATTTTTGGGTAGAAACAGAAGTGTTTGCTTATTCCTCTAGTACCAGTCCGTCCTGACTCCCATCCTAGCTCCTGAACCCTGGTAACTACTGAGCACCCGACCGGCGGGGAATGAGAGACGTTACACCGTCACTCTTATTTGTTATCGACATCGGTAAAATTTAAAATGTAGCTATTGTCTTTGCGACACTTGTTATATATATATATATATATATATATATATATATATATATATATATATATATAGAGAGAGAGAGAGAGAGAGCAATTTAGCAACACTCGCTTAAAACATAGTCGATAGTTAAAATTAAGCTACATCGTTTAATATAAGCGATAACTTAAATGATAGAGCCGATTATTTGTTAAAATTATAATTCTTTTTAGTACTGTACATTAGCTCATAGGTTTACAATTAACAAAACTAAACCAAAATATCGTTTGTTCTTAATATAATATAACTAGATGGTCCTCGAATATGCGAAAACAAACTTAATAGTAACCATTCCGAAGAATACCGGTTTGATGTTTCCCTGTTATAATTGCATGCATTAATACATTCTTCTAACAGTAATTTTTCTGTGAAGGATATATTGTTTAATTTGTTTATTTTATTAAGAACGTCCTCTATTAGTTTCATTTTTCTGCGAGCTTCTCTCGCTTCTTCTAATATTTTCGCGTTTCTTAATTTCAATTCTTTGGCTCTTCTATTAATAACTTTTATGTTTTTTTGGAACGTTTTTAATTGTGGACAAGCAATTACAAAAAAAAAATTAAATAAAAATTTATTAATACATTCTCGAAATGTTATCTCAGCTATTGAATTTAAATTTTCTATAAATTTTTATTTTCTATAATATTTAAGTCTTTATAAAACAAAACAAAATAAAAATAATTTTATATATTGTAAAATATTTTCAAAATTTCTTCATAGTGTTCATAATAGTAACAAAAAAATATGAACTTATAAATTATAAAATTTTATAAGTTAAAAATACTTATCGAGTAAATTTTAGGCTTTATTTCATGTATAATAAATTCTTTTTAAAAATGTTTTTCACAAATGTAATTTTTGTTAGTAATTTGTCCACCCATGGAATTTTTCTTTCCCATTCTTTTTCTTTAGCATTTAATACACAAAAAAACTAAATTTCAATATGTTTTTCAATCTTATACTCTTACAGAGTGGTACGAAGCACTTATTGTTAATATTATTAAATAAAGCTAGACACATGTATATATAAGATGTTTGAATATATAATTATGTAAGTATTGTTAATGAAAAGTAGGAAAACTTCAAAACAATATACATATATATGGTGTGACGAAGTGCTCGTCACAATGAATACGTACCTGCCTTCCTCGTTGCTTCACCAAGTCACAAATACCGACTCCACGAGGTCCGAACCGCACACCGGATTCCCGAAGAACCGCCGAGAAACACTTTGGAGAAAGCACATGGCATGGGCATAACCTCAAGACCACGTGGGTCAAAACTTTCACAAATGTTACACCTACAAACACAGCACTGAAGGAAACAATAATAAAAACATTTTAACACTTACTGCTGCTACTTTTCCTTATCTTTTCTTGTTATTTTCACAGTTTCCAAAGTTTTCACAGAAACACATGTTCGCTGAGCCAGCGCATGCGCACGGCCGCTTTGGGAGACCGAATTCCCAAGATACATTTTATAACAAATATGTAAATCAGATCAAATCAAATACAAAACTCTGTAAAGCCAAGGGAAGTGATTTTGCAAATTTTTAAAATAAAACTCAATTTATTAAACGAAAATAACAATACAACAATTCAATCTGTCACACTTTAAAATCAGTAGTTGCAGGTTTAATTAATTTGCGGGTATAAATACGACCGCCGGGGCCGTATTTCTTAAGTCTATGACGACTCAGTCTACGACGACTATAACGTCTAACGGCCAGCCGAGAAGATTAGCAGTCTGTATCCGCACCGTACCGTACCGAATCGAGTCTTTTTCGTAATTTGCTCGTTTATTTTTGTATTTTCTTGAATCCCGCTGCTATCAAAGGATACAGGTTGGTGGCTTCCACCGCCGTTCCTCAGAGTCTTCAGCTCGCTGCATTCCACGCCTGAGGGGAATCTCCGTTGGTGGTTCCCACCGCGTACTTCTACGGCTGTTATGCAGATCCGCTTGTTAACTTAGTAGTTTTTTTTCACTGCTCTACGTTCCGTAGTTGTCGGAGAAACCCCGTTGGTGGCTCCCACCGCGAACTCCGTCGACGGCTGAGTAGAACCGCGGTTAGTTTGTCACTTTTCTCACTTCCTACGGCTCAGTATAATCTTGTAATATAAATGTTACAGGTATTGTATGTTTTACTTGAGCAATTCTAAATACATCTGTCGACCAGTTTAGAGTATATCCTTTTTCAAACATATGTTTATACTTGCTTATTCTTACATGATCATCTTTTTGAAATAACGATGGTTTCAACAGATGATGTTTATAAACTCATCTGCTGATATTTTTTCTCTAATTGTAATATGTTTGATGATACTAATATTATGTAATATATTTTGTCTTTATTCAGATTATTAACGAGAAATGCTATACTGTCTCGTATAGTTTGTAAATCGTTTTTATATTTTTTGTAAAGGAACTGACACTCTCGTCTACGTATTTTTTTGATGCAGCGTCGTAAAAATTGCGTGATAAACTAATATTAATATTAACTAATCGTTTACGGTTAAAACTTATGTTACTGTCGCTTGTTAATGTAGTTGAGTTTTATATGATGATGATGATGATGATGATGAGGAATGTTTACCACCCAAAGTAACATAGAGCGGATCCAAGTAACATCCGAATTTGTCTATTGACATGAAAAAACTGACTTTTTAAAATAAAACCCTCTTCTCGTAACTCTTCTTCTATTGATGCTATTTCTAAATCTAGACCACTATGACCGATCGCACGTGATGAATGAAGTAAATATAGTCGAACATTATTTTATTAAATTTGTGCCACGTTTCCCCGTCACTGGGTGAGATTCAACATATTTTATAATATTTTTGTATTTGCATGAATTATTCTTTCAAGTCTGTTCCAGTGGTAAGTAATTTTTCTTATGGGCGTTTGTATCGAGAAGAATAGCTTTAGTTTAGGGCTTAGTACCCCTCTGTTGCCAGCAGAGGGGGAACTAACGGGTTCCAAACCCTTTCGTATTTTGACTTTCGCTATGACTCTGAATTACGTTGATCGGCTCCTGCAGCAGAGAAATTGGGAGTGCCCGGGTGCTCTGATGCCAAAAGATTGGGTGGTGCGGGAGTCCTCCCGCGGCGTTAGAGACGAAGGGATGATGTGAGCTTGCTCTACCGATGCGTCGAAGCTACAGGAGTCAGGAGCCAGCCACTTCGGGCCCTGATTAAGAAGCCGGGCGAGTCCGACCCAACCGTGTATTCCGGGGTCGGTTAAACGGTTTGGTTGGGCCCCGATTAACTAGGGTAGGATGAGTCCGAGGGTATACCCGTTCCTAACTTACCTGCCCGCTCCTTCTCACACGACGCGCTGGACAAACCTATGTATAAGATGAGAAAGGGAAGGACAATATACAAAAAACAGCCGGGTTGCCGTCCCGTCAAAACGGCACGTCTGGAATGACGCAATTTTCTTGGGAGACAACCTCATTACCAAACATATTAACGGTAGATGTGTCCACCCGGTATTTTGTTGTGAAACGGGCAGAGGGTAATTTTGATAAAATGTCGCCTTTCATGTTGTCGAAAGCAGTTAAGAAGGCTATTGGAGACGTCAAGGCTATTCGCAAGGTTCGCGAGGGACTGTTGATTGAGGGACAGATGAAAGACTTGGTCCTAGAGTATCTCAACACTCTATGGACTCAGGGAGCCTATCCGTTTACGTGGCGCGAAGCTATAGTTGTTCCCCTGCTCAAACAGGGCAAGGACCCAACCTTTCTGATGAATTATCGTCCAGTGTCTCTTACGAGCCACTTAGGTAAGGTTTGCGAGAAGCTGGTTTACAATCGCTTAGTATGGTTCCTGGAATCTCACAACCTGTTGAATAGGTATCAATGTGGGTCCAGGAAATACCATTCTGTCACTGATGCTCACGTACAGCTCACTGATGCCATACAGAGTGCCTTCCTGAATCGCCACCATTTAGTGGCCGTCTCTTTCGATTTAGAGAATGCATTTTACATAACTTGAAGATATGGCATACTAAAGAAGCTGCATTACACGCGCTATCTCAGAGTCCTACCTCAATTAGTGCAACAATTTATTACCGACCGTACATTTAGAGTCCGACTAGGCAATGAATATTCGGATCTACAGATACTCGAGAACGGTGTTTCCCAAGGGTTAACCATTTCACCGATGTTATTTTTAATCGCCTTCAACGATATAACTAATAGCATACCTAATACGGTTTTCCATTGTCAGTACGTCGACGACCTATTTATCTACACCTCAGCTCGTAGTCTGTTGCGATGTCAAAAGAGACTACAACGTGCCATTGATATCGTCAGTAACACGGCTACTATGTCTGCCTTCAAGTTTTCTTCAGAAAAACCGACTTGCATCGATTTTTGTCGATTACGCTGCCCACATGTAGCCCCTACTCTGAGATTCAATGGTGTAGTAATTGATGTTGCATCAGAGGTTAAGATATTAGGTCTAAAGCTCGACAAAAAATTATTGTGGAACAGCCATATAATTTCATTAGAGTCTGAATGCCGAAAAACGTTGAACGCATTAAAATGCTTCCCTAACACTGTGAGGGGATCGGACCGGGATACACTTCATCGGCTCTACGTGTAACTTGTGCTATCTCAGATGGATTTAGGAATATTAAGAAAGAGTAACTGAGTCAGAGCACGTGTTATTTTAAATTGTTTATTATATATAATAACGTTATCATCACTTGTCATATGCAAGTATAAATAAGGAATTTTAAAGTTATTACCAATGCGTCTTATACCGTACTTTTTATCAATAAACCAGTTTTGGCCAATACCAAATAGTAAATGTTTAATATATTTTATATATTCTGTGTAATATTTTGGGTTTCTGTTTCTTTCTTCAGTAGTACGTTTGTTTCTGGTGGAATAAACAGTTTATCAAGTGCGCTCGTGAGCGGAGCGGTTTCACAATAGAATCATATCGTTTAGTATAAAAATCTTTTTTGCTATTATCACGATTTAGAATACTACTTTATTTACGTCGTTTATTATCAGCTGTTTTTGCAATATCAATAATAACAATATTATTATTTGCACTTGCTTCCTTTTTCGCCTTATCTTTTCTATTCATTATTACGTCTGTGTACTCAGCATTGACCGTACCGAATTGTACAACAGTTCAATGTGATCTTCTTGAAAAATGTTATGTATCGATCTTTATGTACGAATCCAAACCTAACCGATACCGACCATCATTTAATACTTTATCTTTATCAATTACTAAGAAATCATATTTGTTTCCATTTCAGTATAGTGAACATAAATTTTTGAATTGTGAAAAAATCATATCTGTGTTAACATGGTCTTTATAAATGTGATGTAAATTGTAACGCCTCTGAAAGGTTATTATTATCCCTGTTAAGAGCGGTAGTTGTTAAATTGGGCGCCAGTGTCCGCAAAGGGTTCAACAATGCTGGACACCAGCCTGCGAGAAGGGACGACGCAAGAGGGAGGTTTGAACTAAAAGTTGCCAGATAAATTGAACTCTCTGATTTATTTCAAATTCAGTTGTTACACAAAATTATAACGACGGTTTAGTTCATTAAATATTCTGAAAACAACGCGGGGGACTGGCGACTAAGGTTAGAGCAACGGCGTAGGGTGTAGTTACACTCGTCCCTAGAATCAAGGACACAGAAAACATCTAAATATTAACACAAGGCCCGTAAAACGGTTGCGATGGTACCAGCGGGACAACGATGCGGCGTTCGATAAAATGATAGTAAACTGAAGGTAAGTAAATAAAACAAAATATCTTAAGCGCCGTGTGTTTAGATCTTACAGCTCTCACCAGGTGAGCAAGGAGCGGTGATACGTCGACTGAATAATGACACCAAATAGTTCATATAAGTAAATACAGGACATCGACCAAGGTAAGTGGCTGCACAAAGGGTGCATAAAGATAATAATAAATAAACAAAAGAAATAAATAAGAAAATGACAACGTCTGGTGGTCCGATGACTTTAGCGGTTGCCGAATACCGGAACAAGATGGCGGATGTCAAGCCGAAGTCGCCGCACGTGTTCCTCAATTCTTCCGGTGCAGATTTAGGTCCTTCAGCCTACGTGGAATCCTTCCACTTGGCTTCGACTCGATCGACGGGAAGTCGAGTGTGATAATTCGAGCTAAATGTGTCAGTATAGCGTAATGTAAGCTAGTAGCAATGTACTAGCAATAAAATAACCAATGTACAATAAAAAACCTGAAAGATAATCCTATTAGCAAACCACTAATTCCTTATTAGCCAGTACGTTTTAAACAATGCAGTTAACTTGACCTAACGGAATTTATGTTAGATGCAGGGCGGTTTTGAGGTGAAATGAAATGAAATGTGGGCGTGCAACAAAATCCGTGAAACTCCCGTGGAGGATAAAACAATGCTCCTGTCTAACGGCTTGAAAACTCCCCAAAAAAGGTAGTATACGGGACACAACAATCGCACACAACAATACTATTCACTAGGTTACAGCACGCAACGATTCAAGAACAACTGATTAAAATCTACTCGGAGGCCGGTACGCCAAGGTAAAAGCACGTTTAATTAGTACCAAGGTCATAAGTCGCCGGGATTACATCAAGGTTTCGTGAGCTGTTTAAACAGCATGGTTGTGAAATTCAAAAAGAAAACGAGTCAAGATTTTTGGTACACTGGTCCGTGGTTACGGATTTCTACGTCGAAGGAAATAAGGGTTGAAGCTAAAGGATATTGTTTCGGCGAGATATGTGCGAGCAGCGCATTTGAATAAAATTTCAAAGCCGCGCGAATGCGAGCGCACAACCTACTCACGTTGGAGAATTAACTGCATAAAGCAGCAGCTGTCACGGTCATGCAGTTCAAAATGCCGGCTGTAAACATAAACCAAAACAAGGACGAAGGAAATAATTTATTTAAATTAGAAGTGGAGTAATAGCCAAGGGATTGTATGACGCGCTATCTCAGAGTGTACTAAATAAAACCTGAACAAAATTATTCCAGTTACAATTTTTAGGTTAAGGAATTGATGACAAGGATTACAAGGGATACGTAAAATGAAACCGTAACAAAATTCAAGTCATCTTGTTTAAAGAGTATTAGTAAGTTTGCATTGTCTCGAATTAAATGTTTTGGAATGTGCGTGTAGGTCTGATATAAATAAAAACAATCAACTAGACTGTGACGATCCTACTAAAATATTCGGTCATACTTTTTTGTTTCGCTTTCGCATTTTGTGGCTTTGTAATTTTGTCAATACTGTTGTTCCGTACAGTATTTTTAGGCAAATAATGGTAAAATTCTTTTCAAAAATGTTTTCAAGTCTTTAGCGGCAGTGGTAGAAATTTAAGTTAATATTTAAATTGTATAAAAATGTATAAATGCCAATCATTAAATATTTACAAAATATGGAAAATCAGTACATTCAGTAGGTTATGTAAAAAAAAAGTACAAAATGTATTTGAAATCAGTACGAATGGGTACTCTAGTTTTAATATATTCTGAAATAATTGGTATTTTGGTTGATTCGAAATTTTTGTGTACAAATAAATATTTTAAAATTTTAAACTATTTTGATTAGTTTTTCCACAATTTTAAGGGACACTTATTATACATCTAGTGGTATTTGGTAACAAATAACTATGTTTTGGTGACTGTGTTTTATTACATTCAGATGTTATGTTATCTAAATTTTGAATCGTTATTGAGATGGGTTGCGTAATGAACTACATATTATATACTGATGAATTTCGTATGCATTTAAATTTATAAATCAATTGAAATTTGCAAGAAAATGGCGAGTCGGAATTCTTATGGCCATGCTACGGGACTAGCATGTTTGGGGTCGTTATTTCGATTCTCACATGCTTCACTCATTTTACTTATTTTTTCGGAGTCGTTCGGTTTTTTCTTTGTTTAGATATACTTTCCACTTTCCATATTAAAGAAAATTAATTCAAACACAGCTCTCTTTCATGTAGGCCACCTGCACGATTGAAGTGTGACTTGGTTACACACATCCATGAAATTTCACATTGTATATATATTTAATGTTAAAATATTAGTATATTAAAATTGCTAACATGTCCAGATCTCGTTATATACATACGGACAGTGGTTTAGTTAATTCATTAATCAATCGTCTACCGTTCGAACTGCACGTACCTGGCTGCCAGAATTGTGGTCCTGGTATCAAACTTCAGAAACGTTTAGAAAGGGGCGACTCTGGTATAAATGAATTAGCTAAAGCTTGTAAACAACACGAGATACTACATTCTCAGAATAAAGAAAATTTGTACAGCTCGTCAGGACGCAGATAAAGTACTGGAAAATAAAGTCCGGTGAAGAGTGTAAGCCTCTGATACTTCATTAGGGAAGAAACCTGCGGTATGGAGTGTGGCTAACACTATAAAAGTTAAACGATCGAAAGGAAATTCAAGAAAACATACGGATGATTTAACAGCAAAAGGGATCATAAGAACTGCACTGATAGCAGCTAAACGTAAAGTTAATAATCACAAAACATCTGTTCCTACTATAAGTAAAAACAGAGTAATTCCATTAACCTAAGACTGGTGGTATCCTACCGCTAATACCATTTTTTGCTGGATTATCTGCACTTGGAGCTCTTATTGGTGGTGCAGCTGGAGTGGTAAAAACTATAATTTCTCCTAAGAATACTAAAAAGGAGATGGAGGAAAATAAACGTCACAACCGTAATATGGTAGCTATAGTCATAGGAAAGGACATACAAGTAGCCCCTACGTCTAAAGGATTCGGATTATATTTGACCCCGTATCCAAAAAACTATTAAAATTACCGAGAGTACCACTAACTAATATAGATTTAGAAAACTATGCTCGTTATTACAAAATATACATAACATACCACCACCGAAAAAAATGATAGAGTACTTCGTTAGTTTCAAAATTTTCTATAATTACACACAGGAACAAGAACCTAGTACAGTAGTATGCGGGCATCTATGTTTATAATTTCTTAGGAATAAAACTAGTGCATAATAAGATAAGAAGATCATTTTGATGTTACCATTCCAAGTGTAAATATAATAATGTCTTTAACATAACGTTAGAAGGTTGTTTTTTCCACTAATTGAATTAAAAAAAGAAAGCGAATACGAATTGGGTTTAGTTCTTTTTCAAACATACAATTCTATACCAAACATAAAAAAATAATAGATTATATTTTGGTGATTCATACATATATCTTCCAGAAGGGTCTTACGAAATTAAAGACATAAATGAGTATATTAAAACTCATTTATATAGTGAAATTAATTTTGAACTAAGAGCCAATAATAATACATTAAAAAGTGAGTTAAAGTGGAGGGAATGAGGATCTATTTTAATAAACCTAATAGTTTTGAACCTATATTGGGATATACAGAACGTATTCTTGACCTAAATACATGGCATGAATCAGATATATTTATACAGATTATTAAAGTGAGTAATATACGTATAGAATGTAACATAACAACAGGTTCTTATATAAATGAGAAATTAATGCATACAATTCATGAATTTACTCCAATGATACCACCTGGTTATAAAATAATTGAAAATCCAAACAATTTAATCTATCTCCCACTTCGTGTAAATATTATCGACAATTTAACACTTAAAATAATCGACCAAGGTGATAATTTGCTCAATTTTCGAAGAGAAGGCGTCACTGTAAGACTACACAACAAACAGTTTTAATACTATGTTGTTACAAAAATACAAAATAATATCTCATTTCGTAAAGGTTATCCTTTACTAATTTCACAAAAATGATGAAGCAGTACTGCTAGCATGTATAATTTTGTTATTAATAATATTAGGAATAATTCTTATTACGATTAAACATTTTCTTCAAGAATTAATTTAAGAACATCTGTTTTCATTTTTAAACTAGTCAAGGGTTTGATTTGTTTACATTTAGCAGGTCAAGGGATACCGGCCAGGTCAGAAAACACTTCACATTTATGGACATATTGTATGAATTCCACTATCTGTATTTCGAGCATAGGCGTAGATTTCACGAATTTCTATATGGTATTCATACTTCCGTTGATTATTATATAAAATTACATCGTTTTTTGAATATGTTCGAATGTGCAACTCAAGTATTTTTAAATAACAGAAATATCTATTCCAGTATCATATTGGTAAAAATCATGTCCTTTCAGCTATCATTTAATTAAACATAACTTTAACAACATAAAGTTGATATGTTATTATGTATGTGAATCATTCTAAAAGTCTGTAAATTAATGTGTTATTACAACACATCAGTTCAAATATTCCGTAATAAAATACGCCCTAAATAAATAAGATGCTAGATTTTAACTAATATGAATATACCTATGTCACGCTAGGATAGGTGACACAAAATAATATTTGCAGATGGCACTGCTAGTATAAATAAATATGTAATATAACAGAGAATATAATGTTTTTGTTAGATATCTTGAATTGCACAAAGGTACTAAAGGGATCATCCGCACGCCCATAGGTTCCACGTCCTGGCCCTAAAGCCAGATGGCCAAACCACTTGAAAGGGATAGACTGCAAGACCCTGAGCCTATACCTGCAGTTTTGATAAACAAATTCTAGAAGATTCCACGATTACGCGTCTGGATCGTGGTGGTGAGGGAAGGACTCCACGTATACTTGGCTTGTCAGAGGTATGTTTTCCTGGTCTCCTTGACTCCACTTCTCTACCTCCGTAATCCTCCCCACTAAGACCGTCTATGAGTAGCACGAGGCTGAGGTCTGGCACCTCGATGGATAATCCTCCCTACTAGTACCGTCTATGAGTAGCACGAGAATGATGTCTGGCACCTAGACGACCTAGTGGATCCTCTGAAACCGTCTCCGTATTTATTGCCAAATCCTATTAAATTCCCACCAATTACGGCGTCGCTCGGACAAGTATGGTATGTGTTTCCTATACTTTAAAAAATTATAATTTGCGAGATTTTGTGCTCTGCACAAACTCTCAGGCTCTAGAATGTGCCGTATCAGCACGAACGCTGCTTTATCAAATCACTCAATTTTACCATAAATGGTTATAATAAATTATTGGGACAATTTTTTCTGAATTTAATGCAATCTTTTATATAAATGTTATATTGTCAAATTGTCTCTCTGCCTGGAGTTTTGGCTGTAGTTTTCCCCAGATTATTAAGGTGAATGCCGGAGAGCGTAATATTCCACAGCACTTTTTTAATTATAAATAAATATAAATAAATACACAAGATAGATATTTTGTCTATTTTTTGGAGTGAATATCATTCTTTTATTCTATCAAGTACCTGTCCAAACTCCACTTTAAACAACTACTCTGTATTATGACGATGAAGGGTTACTTATTAAAATAAACACAACGTAGGGTAAGTTAAACCTTCCACTAGACGATCTTTGGCCAATTTATGAATATGTGCGGAGGAGGTAGTCAACGTACTATTACAAAAAAAGAAGAAGAAGAAGACAATATGATATACATAAATACAAATGTCCATTTTAAAAAAGTATTAGAAATGATTCTTCCGTTTCGACGTTAACAATACACAGTCAAAACATTCTATGATCTCTTGGCTATAAGTTAAAACATGGTCAGTTCAACATACATCACTGATGATATATTAACAGTGGACGAAGATATTACGTTCGACGAGTCTATTAAGCGTATAGAGTGGTATACACATTAACCCTACGTGACAACCTATTTTATTTATAAAAACGAGATTCTTTATATTTCAGTTCAACAACAAGATATATACACACTGCCATCATACAGTTTTCTCTGCATAGAAGGTAAAATTGAAGCTGGCGCTCAAACTCCAGAGACCCAAATTAAATTCATCAACAATGTCATTGTCTACTTGTTTGAAGAAATACATATGAATTAAATGGAATCGAAATTGTCCATACAAAAATATTAGGCGTAACCTCAATTATTAAAGGATATACGTCGTTTACACCAAATGAAGTACTATCTTTAAAAAATTTATGCCAATTCTTTGAAGAAAAATAAAAATTTTAATTTGTCTACTGTTGTATAATTTATCAAAAAATTTAACAAAGCGTTATAACTATAACGAACGTTTTATCAATATGGGCATCAGGCTGGAATGCAAAAAATGATAACCATGTAATTAATTACCCAAAAAATTTCGCATACCACTTAAAATGTTAGGATTCGCTGAAAATTTTAACAAAATTGTTTTAAATGCACGTCAAGAATTAGTACTGGTGCGTTCTATAACTGATAATGACGCTTTGTTATGCACACAAAAAGCCAATTTGAATAATATATTTGTAAAACTTGATAAAATCCAATGGCGTGTACCTTACGTGTTCCCAGCCAATCCAGAACGCTTATCTTTGTTAAAAATAGTTGAACAAGGTAAACCTGTTCATATAAATTCGCGAAGTTGGTCAACATATGAGTTAAGATTATTGGAACAACAACGAAGTTTTTAAAAATTTATTTTAAAATTTAAAGCGGATTACAACTGTTCTGTTTGGATGCCAGATACATTCTAATTCTAATGTTAACGTCTAAAATACAAATTATTACAGTTTCTCACAAAGGAAGCTGATATTGCAGATTCTCATATTCCGTAGGAAATATGAAATAAGAATCTGAAGTGTGGTGTGACTTATGAGAATAGTAACATAACTCCTTCCCCCTTAAGTTAAATATTATTTAAACAATTTATGTTTGAATAATATTTGTTGAATTTTGTTCATTGTCAGCTCCCTTGTTGCAATATTTCTTAAATAATTTCCTTATGATAATTATTAATATTATAATTAAAACAATACTTATAACTACACTATTGAAAATAGAGTGTGAGCTATCATTATTTTCTATTATAGGTTTTATAGGTTTTATAGTTATTAGTTCTAAATTTTGTAATTTCTCGAATGTTCTAATAGTAGGAAGAAATTCGTGTTTATTGCGATCTACTTTTAAATTTATCATTTTTCCAAAACTGAGAGAATATTTCTCATTTACATTATTGATTTTACAATTATGTGTGAAAAATATACCACGTAAATTTTTATTAATTATTTCGCTCTCACATTCTATTTTATATTCTCCTTCAAATGGAGATATTATATACTTAATATTAGTAAAATCTATCTTTATAATATAATTATGCTTTTCAAGAATGACTTGCTTACAGTGAGTATATAATTTATTAAAATATATCTCAGACAGACAATTTTCGTTAATATTATTAATTTCCTTACAGATAAATAGTCTATCATTTATATAAATGCAATGTTCTAATTTATAAACTTCTTTTATTAACGATTGAATAGAAGCCAGTGGGAATATTTAACGTTATTAAATTCTCATTTTTTATTGTAGGAATACGAGTAACTTGATGAATATTAGTTCTTTGTTCCAGAATAGGAATCTCAATAAGAATTTCCAATTGTGTAGTAAGATAACAGACTGTTTTCAAAATTTTGTTATTCATGTAATTTTCTTGTAGCAATGATTTTATTGGTTCTTTGGTGTGTTTGTTCATGTAATGATTTATTTCTTCACGAGAAATTAATCCGAAGTATAGTGTATTTAGACTGCAGAAAGAAAGAGTTTCTTCGATTTGCAAAAGTGCTAAATAAATTTGATTACTCAAGGTTAATAAATTTTTAAATAATTGATGTATAGCTATTACGTCCATTTCATTATAAATTTGTTTCATCGCTATATTCATTGATTTTAATTCTTGTTCTATTAGTAAATTGTTTTTATTCATCAATTGTATTTGTGTGTTAAATTGTTTAATGAAATTTTGATTAATTTCGATTTGTTCATTTATACTACTTATTATATTTCCTTGATTACTTCTTATTTTGTTAATTATTTTATCATAATTTTCTCTATCTTCTTGATCCAAAAGACCGGTTATACTTTTTACCACGGTACCGAGTCCGTTTATAAGACCTGTTTTAACCCTGTTGGGTTTTTGAATAATATGGATTTTCATTTCGATATTGTTAATGGAGTTATCCAATAAAGTTTTATCATTCTCATAATGTGCAGTTAGGTTATCCATTTGAGTATACAAGTCATTTTTGTAGCTAATTAAATTATTATAATTATTATTAATATTATTAAATGATATGTTAGCATAAATATAATTATAATTATTAATAATATAGGCATTACCTAAATTAATTATGTTAATTCCGGCATTCTCGGTTACGTTGAGGAAGTGTTCTCCCCGTGACCCTTCGATATTAAAATATCTGAAATTATACGAGGTTTCTTTAGTTGATCTATTTTAGTTTTTATATTTTTAGTTGTTATAATTTGTCCGCGTTCAGGAATTATTTCTTTTAAAATTTGTTTTTTATATTTAGGCTTCTCTACCTTTCCGCTATTTCGTTTATGTTGTTTAATATAGACGGTTTGAGGGATTTCTACGTTCATTTTTATGGGTCCGCTATACTTTTCCTTTTTATTTATAATATTTTGTTTAATCTGTTTAAACAATTCCTCCATTATACGCGAATGTTTAATATTATATTCCTCAATCACTACTTCTTCTGGTTGACATATTTGGTTATTGTTTATGTGACCCAAAAGGATCTGGAAGGGTGAATTTTTTGTTGAAGAATGTATACTATTATTATATGCAATTAAACTAAAGATTACTTTCTCTTTTAAGGGTAAGGATTTGAAATTTAGTTCATTGTTTAAAATTCGAATAGTTTCAATTAGAGAGCTATGAAATCGTTCTACATTTCCATTTGCTTTCGGATTATTGGTACTAGTAATATGTAATGTTATATTTCTATTAAGTAAAAATTCTGTTAATAATTTGTTATTGAATTCTGTTCCTTTATCGGTTATTACCTTTTCGGGTAAGCCAAAATGTGAGAAAAATTTAATTAATTTAGATATGATAGTAATTGAATTTTGATCTTTAATTTTATAAGCCTGTGCGAATTTCGAAAAGCTGTCAATGAATGTAAGAAATTTCTGTTTTTCCAATGATAAAATATCTAAATGAATTATTTGTAGTGGTTTATCTGCAGTTGGGGTTAGAATATTAGGAACTTGGATCGGTCTTCTTTCGTACTTATTTTTTAAACAGGTTTCACATTTATTTATGAAATTTTGAATCTCTTTTATCATGTTAGGGAAGTAATAAATTGATTTTAATTTAGCATATGTTTCAGAAATTCCTTTATGAATAGATTTTCCTTCGTGGTAGTTTCTTATTATCATTAATTGTTCATCTCTATCTTGAACATCAACAAGTAAATTTGTACATTGTATGTATTTGTAAAATCCAGCTTTGAAATAGGTTTGTAAAACAGTATTAAAGTTTAATTTGAATGTTTCAGGAATTAAACAATGATAATTTACATGTGGCTGACAATAAGTTTTTATAAATTCTAAAATAGCTTTATTGGAGTTAATTTTGTTAAGGTACAAATATATTCGTTGTTTTGTGTCAAATAACTTTTCTATGTCAACGGAATTTCGATCAGATTCTTTTACAATAATTTGGTTATAGCCATAGTTTATAGGACCGTCTAAATATGAGAGTCCATTAATGGGGCGTTCATCGTCTGAATGAATTGTAACTGAGTCCGTATCTGAGTGTTCTACTTGGAGTGACTGGTTATCATTGACCTTATCATTCTCATTATTCATCACTTCTTGGGTTACGATTAATTCGTGAATATTAATTTTGATATGAGAATTTCCAAATGTTTCCTTTATTAAATTTTCTATTGTTGACCAGTTCTTTTTATCGTGTCCCGAACAAATTTTTGGCATTTTAATTTCGTAAATATCGTTTTCAATAAGATACTCTAATAATTTATTTAAACAATTTTTTATTTTTGCTAAAGACGGTTTAGAATTATAGTTATCTTTTGTTATTAAATGAATTATGATTTGATTATTATAATTTTGAATAGCTATTTTATTATCAATAATTTTGATTTTATCCTGCAATTGTTTTGTTTTATATAAATTATTTACTTGTAAGGCAAATCCTTGCGACATGTGAAAATCCTTTGAGATACAGTGAACCAGCGGTAATTTATTTTCAAAAATATCTTCACTTTTATAAATGATTTCGAAATCTGGTTTTATTCTGGAAAGCGCATCAGCAACATAATTTTGTTTTCCCTCTTTATACTCTATGGAATAATCATATTCTTTTAATTTCAACTTCCACCGGATTAATTTTTGATTAGGTTCCTTTAATGATTCTAGCCAAGTCAAAGGTTTGTGGTCGGTGACAATTTTGAATTTTCTACCATACAAATAAGTCCTAAAATGTTTCGTCGCCCACACAATAGCTAACAATTCTTTTTCTATTGCGGCATAATTTTCTTCATGATTATTCAGAGTCCGAGAAGCGTACGCAATGGGAAGATCTTTGCCATTTATATTTTGTGATAAAACAGCACCTAATGCGTAATCACTCGCGTCTGTGGTTAAAATAAAATCGTGATTAAAATTTGGGTATTGTAGAATCGGGCTGTTAATAAGAAGAGATTTACATTTTTTAAAGCATTGCTGATACTCTTTACTTTCATAGTTAATTTTGCTATTTTTCTTTAGACAATTTGTGAATGGTTTTGTTATTCGGGCAAAATCCTGTATAAAACGCCTATAATAACCTAATAAGCCTAAAAATGATTTTATTTGCTTAGTCGTTTTTGGTAGTGGAAAATTTTGTACAGCTCTTATTTTTTCCGGGTTTGGCTTAATGCCGTTTGTTGTTATGATATGTCCCAGATAGGCTACTTCTTTCCTTAGAAATTCACATTTGTTTAGTTGAATTTTTAGATTAGCCTCACTTAATAAGTTAAATATTATTTTTAAATTTTGTATGTGCTCCTGAAGTGATGAACCTAATACAATAATATCATCCAAGTAGACATAACAAATTTTGTTAATTACGTCTCTCAGAACAAAATTCATTAGTCTTTGAAACGTCGCGGGGGCGTTCTTTAGGCCGAATGGCATGCGTTTATATTCAAAATGACCTTTTTCAGTGGAGAATGCTGTCTTTTCTGTGTCATTGGGATCCATTTCAATTTGGTGGAATCCACTAGTGAGATCGAGAGTAGTGAAATATGCAGATGTACCAAGTTTATTTAAAATTTCAGTTATGTCAGGTATGGGAAACCGATCATCGACAGTTTTTTCATTTAATTTTCGAAAATCGTTTACAATGCGGATTTTTTTTATACCGGAGCTGTGTTGTATAATACCATCATGTAGTAATTTATCAACTTCCTCCTCTACTTGTTTTTTATAAATTTCGGGGAATTTATAATTTTTAGCATAACACGGAATATCATCGGTTGTTAAGATTTTATGTTTTATTTTAGATGTGAATGTCAGTTTCTCGTTTTCTAAAATAGTCAGATCCTTATATTGATTTAATACTTTAGTTAATTCGTTTAATTCTTCCCGATTTAAATGTTCGTGTCTTATTTTTAAAGTGTTTAATATTTCTGTATTAAAGACTGGTTTAGACTTTTCATTAAAATAATTAAATTTATGTTTATTGTTTAATAGTTTTATTTCTTCTTTATTTAAATTAATTTGTGCTTGCAATAATTTTAAAGCGTTGAAACCAAGTAAGATATGAAATGATTTGTGGAAATTATATAAGTAACATTTAATATTTTTAGTTTTATATTTAATAAATGTGTATTCTGAACCTTCTGACTCTCCATTCATCGTTTGAATTTTGAAATGTTCTTTAAATATTTTAAATTTTGCTCAATTTTTATAAACGTAGTTTTTATTTATAAAATTTTGGGATGATCCAGTATCGATAAGAATAAATAAGTCTTGTAGTTTAATGTAGGGCAATTTTGAAATCATATTAATAGCTAAGGATTCAAGTTGAGACACGGGTCTATGTGAAAATTTTCATGCTCGTTTGATTCATTGCAATTTTCCTCCTTTGTGTATTCTGTATTGTCTTCCAATTCGTCCGGATTTTCTGGATCGAATTCATCGTAATTTTCTACATTATTAATTTCTTCCGAAATAAAATTTGGTCTTCCCGTAGGTTTAAAATAATTTGGGTTTGGTCTAAACGAGCGAGTTGAAATTGACATTGGTGTAGGTTGTGATGAACGTTGAATTTTAATTGGTTGTGAAGGGAATTTGGATGGGCCAGGTTGAGATTGGTATGTTGTTTGCTGTTGCGTTGGCTTATTTTGAGGATATTTCACCATGGGAGATGTGTGCTGTCTGGGTTGAGTGTTTGTCGCGTTAGAGTTATGTTGAGTTGCATTTATTTTATAATATTGAAAATCGTTTGTAATTAAGTTATTAATTTCATCTAAAGTGGACGGATTTCTTGCTGCTAATTGAGATTTAAAAGGTTCTTTACAATTTCTTATAAAACATTGTGTCGCAAATTTATGGCCAAACTTTTTGAAATCTTGTACTGATTGCGCACAATATTTATTTTCAATGTTATTGACATAGAGTAGAAATAAATCATTGTACCTTTTTAGAAAATCGAAGATTGATTCTTTAGTCTGTTGTAATTGACACAATTCAATCATCAAAGTACATTCATTCCTTTTGTCTTGGTATTGTGAAATTAAAAAGTCTTTCAAGTCTTTCCATGTTTGAATGGATGGACAGGTTGTTAAATATTCACTAGCTTTTCCAGTTATTTTCTTTTTAATAGTTATAAGTGTTAGTGATTTAGTTATTTCAGAGGGATTGGTTTGATTTATAATTTCTAAAATTTCCTCTGTAGATTTTATAAAATGGGATAAGGTTTTCTTTTCTCCATTATATTCAGGGATTAAATCTACTATTCTTAACACACTGGTGTCAAGATTAGCCAGAACACCTGGTACAGTTACCGGGGGAGTCATTCTGGTGGTATTATTAATATTTAAGGTATTTAGTGAATTAATTAATTGGTCAATTTTGACTGCACTAATTATTTAACAATTTTTACAATAAATAAAAATTTACTTACAATAAAAGTAAGGGTAAGAACTTCATGGGGCTGCTTGTTGCTGAGGGGGATGGGACTGGGGGCGTTGAGCTGCCGGACCAGGAGAATGCTCGTACAGAACTGCAGATGATCACCTTCAACGAGTTGTACCTCTGGAGGCCCTCGGATGATCGCCAATCTGGTTGTATCGTCTGTGGTTGCTGACCCGTAGGTTGATTCCTCAGGATTGCAGGTTTTGCACTTGCCGTTGGAAATTTATTTTAAAATTGGAGTTGTTAAGTAAATGGTTGAAACCAACGATTTGCACACTTTAACGAATTGATTCTTATTGAATTTCGGTGTAGCAAACCTCTTAACAATCCTACCGACTGCGCCAGTTAAGATTATTGAAACAACAACCAAGTTTTTAAAAATTTATTTTAAAATTTAAAGCGGATTACAACTGTTCTGTTTGGATGCCAGATACATTCTAATTCTAATGTTAACGTCTAAAATACAAATTATTACAGTTTCTCACAAAGGAAGCTGATATTGCAGATTCTCATATTCCGTAGGAAATATGAAATAAGAATCTGAAGTGTGGTGTGACTTATGAGAATAGTAACATAACTTATGAGTTTCCTATACTACTAAATACAACAAAGCATACATGGACTGTGAAAACGAGTGCTCAATTGGAAAACCTCGCTGTGTTACTAGCGTTACAAACCAATAAAAAATCTCATTACACAAAGATTCATTGTCATTTCACCATTGCAATATTAGTAATGTAAAGCAATATTTGAATTCTTAATGTTTTCCTTATGACAATATGAATTTACACATTGACAACAACAAATATGCTTTAATGTAGGACATGTATAAAAGACTTCAACCCTCGAATTAGGGTAAAAGTGGTTATGGTGAACCATTGTTTGGTGTTCAGGAATCTAAGGACACATCACCAGTTTTTGTAATTGATTGTTCAAGATAAAGTGAATCTATAAAAACAGCTACCGTAGCTATTCAACTACAGTTTGAATCAAAAATTCCAATTCCTAATAACACATCTGAATATTGTTACCTGAGCTTAGTAGAAAATAACGCTTTTATTATATCAAAATACAAAGAATCAATATAAATACAATACTATATGACAACGAATGGATAATTAATAACAAAACACACACACACACACACACACATATATATATATAAGTTACATCGCTGTTCCCACCATCAAACTGCATAGGTTGCAGTTCCCACCGAGCAACCCTACACCCAACCTAGTTTAAGTATAAAATAGCTCTCTTGTAGTTTTATGTTAGTCTTTATCTGCTGTTACTATGCTAGATTTGTTGTAACTTAGAATTGTAAATTAGCAATAAACAACATTGTAATAAATAATAAACAATAAATTGTTTTTAAAAACGCAACGTCGGAAAATTAACTTATTATTGGCGCAGTCGGTAGGATCCGTCGCGACGGTATTAACGAATATAATACCGGTTCATTTTTGATTTACCCGACAACGGACCCAAAAACTTCGTCGTTGTGCCATTTATTGCCGCGAATAAAATTCGTCCGCCGAGCCAGCTGAACGTACATCAGCACCCATCGACGTACCGCCGCTGAACGAACATCAGCACCAGGACATCGAGGCCGAGCGACTTCACGACATCGCAGTACCACCCCAAGGACCAATGTACTGGATTCTCTTGTGAGTACATGTCGTTAAGAGGCAATATTTATTACACTAGCGAATCATCAGATTCAAATAATAGCGATTCTGACTCCGATCATAACGATCGTATTCCAAATTATTCAAACAGAATAAATTTAATTCGTAACCCCACATTACAAGTAACAAACAAAATGGAATTAAAGAAGGAGTACTTAGATATGGTTCCTGAGTTCCATGGGCAGAGAGAACTCTTGCCTAGATTCTTAGAAATAAGTGAAAAATTAGTCAAAAAATTTTTCAATGCTGCTAATCCCAATGATTTTCAAAATGAATATTTAATGCTCAGTTTGTATTCAAAAATTAAAGGTGAAGCCGCAGTAAACATAGCTGCGTGCAATATAAAAACTTGGAACGATTTGAAAAATGCACTAATCAACACGTACGCTGATAAACGCGAACTATTTACTTTAAATATTGAATTAAATGACGCCAAACAAGGACATAATGAATCTGTATTTGAATATTTTAATAGAATACAACACATATTAAATTTAATAATTAGTTATATTAATACTCAAAAAACCGCTGACGAGCAAACAATATTAGGCAATTATTTCAAAGATTTTGCATTGCGAATATTATTAAGAGGATTAAAAGATCCAATTGGCCAGCTTATGCGAACCAAAAACCCCACTGATCTTAATACAGCCTTAAATATGCTCACTAATGATTTTCAATACGAATCACCAAAATCTAATAAAATAATAATACCGTTTAAAGCAAATAACCCGTCGTTTCATTCAAATAAAAAACCAACACACATTAATAATACTCCCAAAGTTCCCATACAAAATCAATTTCCTAGAATTACACATCAAACACAACCTCAGACACACATACGAAGCCAGCCATTCTTTAAACAAAATAATTCAAATCCTAGACCATTTAATAACCAAAGTTATCAGCCCACACCCATGAGTATTAGTACAAACAATACTTATCAACAAAGACCAAAAAGACCTCGAAATGAATTGTTTAATATAAATCATGGCCAATCATCACAAGAATCTTTTGATCAAAATTATGAATTTGATGAACAAAATTCCGATTTACCCTTAGAACAATCAGAAGTACTTTCTGATCAACAGTTCGATGACCCTAATAATTTTTTAGAGATCGATGCCTCGGAAACCGAACAAAATATTTACCAAATTTCGAATTAATGAATCTCACGAATCAAAGCAAATTGCCTTACATTATATTCCCTGAAAATAATTTAAAAGTGCTCATTGACACCGGCAGTACCAAATCGTTTATTAATCCCAATATAGCGGAAAAATATTATAAAGATTCAATAATTAGTGACCCATTCAAAAAATTGCCACCGCACACGGGACTTCCATTGAAAATTTCAGTACCTTTGTACCAATTTCTAAAATATTTAAAATCAACAAAAAAGTAAGTTTAAAATATCACATTTTCGATTTCCACGACGAATTTGATTTACTATTAGGTCTTGACAACCTTAAATTCTTAAAAGTTGTAATCGATCTCAGTCAAAATTTAATATCAACACCTACAACTGAAATAAAAATTTATCATCAAAATTTAGAACGCGAAACAAACTCAAACATCGTTACTCACACAAATACTTATACCACATTAAAATCGAATTCTGAAAATGTAGTAAAATTATTAGTTGACCAAGAAAACGGAACTATTTTAATTCCCGAACACACGACAGATACACTGATAATTCCTGAATGCGTTGCGACAGCAAAAAATTATCATGCATTCTGCACCATCACAAACACTACCGATTCAGATATTAAATTCCAACAGTTAAAACCATTTCACGTTGAAAATTTTGAAAATTACGAAACACACACAAGTCAAAATTTAAACCTAATTGATTCAGAAAAATTTAAATTCGATATATCACAGATTCGGACCAATCATATGAACAATGAAGAGAAATCAGCTATCACCAAATTAATTCGCGAATTTTCAAATATTTTCCATTTGGATAACGCCCCACTCACTTTCACGAACCAAATAAAGCACTCTATTAAGACCAAAGACGAAATTCCCACCTATACTAAATCGTATAGATACCCAGAAATTCATAAAGAGGAAGTGCGA
Organism: Stenolophus ochropezus; assembly: GCA_035578165.1. NCBI lineage: Eukaryota > Metazoa > Arthropoda > Insecta > Coleoptera > Carabidae > Stenolophus > Stenolophus ochropezus. The sequence goes on from JAQOWZ010000143.1 coordinate 127,876, forward strand.
TCACAGATACAAAAAATGCTCGAACAAAACATTATTAGACCGTCTTGTTCCCCGTGGTCGTCACCCATATGGGTAGTCCCCAAGAAGCTTGATGCTTCAGGGAAAAGAAAGTGGCGAATAGTGGTTGATTATCGGAAGTTAAACGATAAGACAATCGACGACAAATACCCTTTACCAAACATCACGGACTTGCTTGACAAATTAGGACGTTGTCACTATTTTACTACTCTGGACTTAGCCTCTGGTTTTCACCAGATAGAAATGGACAAAGACGATATTCAAAAGACGGCATTCAACACTGAGGAAGGGCATTACGAATACACGCGCATGCCTTTCGGCCTTAAAAACGCGCCGGCAACCTTCCAACGCGTAATGGATAATGTTCTACGTGGACTAAACAACGACAAGTGTTTAGTTTACTTAGACGATATTATCGTGTTTAGTACCAGTCTTCAAGAGCATATTGAAAATTTAAAATTAGTGTTCGAAAGATTACAAAATTCAAATTTCAAAATTCAACTAGATAAGTGTGAGTTCCTGAAAAAGGAAGTCTCATATCTTGGCCATATTGTTACTCCAGACGGCGTAAAACCCAATCCAGATAAAATTATAGCAATTCAAAATTATCCAATACCCAAAACCACGAAACAAATTAAAGGATTTTTAGGCTTGTTAGGATATTATCGAAAATTTATTAAAGATTTCGCGAAAATAACAAAACCATTTACAAAATGCCTGAAAAAAGACGCAACTATTGACATTAAAGACCCCGACTATATAAAATGTTTCGAAACGTGTAAGACCTTACTAACAAATGAACCACTATTACAATATCCCGACTTCTCAAAAAATTTTAATATAACATGCGATGCCAGTGACACCGCGATAGGAGCTGTTCTATCTCAAGGAACAGTAGGTCAAGATCTCCCTGTTGCCTACGCCAGCAGAACCTTGAACTCAACTGAGTCAAGCTATGCAGCTGTAGAGAAAGAAATGTTAGCAATCATATGGGCCGTCCAATATTTTCGTCCCTACATTTTTGGCAGACCGTTCAAAATCTACACTGATCACAAACCCTTACAATGGCTATTATCTATGAAACAGTGTAACCAAAAATTAATCAGGTGGAGACTAAAATTAGCCGAATACGACTACGAAATTATTTACAAAAAAGGTAAAACAAATACAAATGCTGACGCTTTAAGTCGTATCCCACAAATTCAGAACGAAAAAATTATTGTCCAAAATTCAAAAGAACCTTTAGACTCGTATGAAAATTATTTAACTAACAAAATTAATAAAACCAAATTAGATCATAATAATATCCTAGAAGTGGAAGGCGATCTATTTGATTCACCACCCACTAGTAATCTAGCTCATTGTGTAAGCCGCGATTTACGAATGTCAGCAGGAATTGCGGCACAGTTCAGAAATAAATTTGGAAATGTAAACAACCTCTATAAACAAAATCCAAAATTGCATTCTCTTGTTTATTTAAAAGACAAATTTCGATTTATTATTTACCTAATTACTAAAGAAAAATATTTCGACAAACCTACAAAACAAGATATGTTTTACACATTACTAAATCTAAAATCATTTTGTATACAAAATAACATAAAAAATTTATGCATTCCAAAAATTGGATGTGGCATTGACCAATTAAACTGGATCGATGTTAAATCCATGTTAGAATTCATTTTCAACGAAACTGATATACTAATCACAGTATTTAAAAAAGCAAACGAAATACCGACATTAGACCTAAACGTAAACGACTCAGACAATCTCAATGCCCTCACAAAATACATAGAAGAATTCAATAAAGAGTTAGAAAATAAATCCACAATTCCAGATAATCAATCATTAATCGTAGAAATAGGCGACAAAGAAGACGACGAATCACCTAGTGATGATGACGTCACAATACACTCTAGTCATGAGAACCCCGTCATTGGTATACCGATCGTAGAATACCCGGTTAATTATGGGAAAAATCAAGTAATCATTTCTGAAGTAGCACATAGCCCAAGCAAACCCAAAATTGAAAAAATTCACGATATGAAACAAAAGATTTACGTACAATTTTCAAAAAGGAAATATGAACAAGAAATGATAAAATTTATTAAAGAATATATAGCACCAAATGTAAAGTATTATTTATATTTCGAACACGATCTTTATGCAAAATTCAGTTTAGTACTTCAGAATTATTTTAAAAATTCCAAAATAAAAATGATAAAATGCGGGAAACAACTAACAGATATCGTAGAAGAAGACGAGATAATTCAAACCATCAAAAACTACCACGAAGGAAAGACTAATCACCGTGGTATAGACGAAACATTAGCCCAAATCAAACAAAGATTCTATTGGCCAAATCAAAAGAAATCTATTCAGACCTTTATAAATAATTGTGAAATCTGCCAACTAACAAAATACGATAGAAACCCTTTAAAATTAAAATTTAACATCACCCCAACGGCAACTAAACCATTTGAAATATTACACGTAGATACTATTACTTTGGAGAACACAAAATTTTTCACAATAGTAGATTCATTTTCAAAATTTGCTCAAGCATACAAATTGAACTCTTCCCAAGGCATCGAAATTGTAAATAACCTAATTAAATCATTCACACACCACGGTATCCCAGATTCAATAATTGCAGATAACGGTTTAGAATTCAAGAACTCACTAGTCCGCGAACTTTTAGAACTGCATAAAATTAACATTCATTTCATCAGCTCCCAACACCCCGAATCAAACGGGATAGTCGAGAGATTTCATTCAACTCTCATCGAACATATTAAACTCTTCAATAATCAAAATAATTATAAAAATGATCCAATAGAGACAAAAGTAAATTATTCTCTTCTAGCGTACAATAACACTATCCACTCCACAACTAAACTTAAACCCTTTGACATAATTTCCGGCCACCTTGAAACAGACTCCCCCTTTAACATGGACTTAGAAAATCAATTAATTAACGATTATATTTCAAACCATAAAAATAAAATGAAATTGTTGTACCAAAAAGTAAATGAAAAAATTCAACACACAAAGGAAAAAACTATCAATAAAATTAATGACAATCGGGAAGAATTACCTAACATACCAGAACAAGTTTATGTAAAGAATTGCCAAAAACAAAATAAAACGCGGAATAAATATAAAAATGAAAAAATAAAATCTATAAACCCTCATCTAAAGACAGCCAAAATTAAAACACGACATGGTAACACTACAGATTATATTCACTTATCAAATATTAAAAGACCGAAAAAACTAACCTACGAATTTAAAAATATTCCAGGTTGTTCGCGATCTGTCACGGATCCGAAATAATTAATATTACCGAAAACGTAGGACTAATGCCAATCAAACTCGGAGCAGCTAAACTACAAAAATCTAAACATACTTTCGTTCATTATTATGACCTTACTCCAATATTTGATGAATTCGAAAATCTCAATAATCAATACGAACTATTAAAAAATAGTATAACTAATAAGACAAATTTAAACAAGGAATTAATAAATAACAATAAAATATTGGAACACATAAGACAAAACATAATTCAAAAGATAAACCACATAACAATATATTCTAAAGCACGCACTAAACGAGGACTAATAGATGGATTAGGGAGTATATTTAAGCAAATTACGGGAAACCTGGACGCAGAAGATGGCAAAAGATATAATGCAATTTTAAACCATTTAGAAGAAAACCAAAATTCATTGCAAAATCAATTGAAATTGGAATACTCAATCAACCAAGAAATAATAAAGAAATTTAACAACACAATTGAAAACATCAGACATAACGAGGAAATAATAAGAACAAAAATTCAGAATTTAAACAAATTACTTAATTCTGTTAAAACCATTAATGAAATTCTTTATATAAAGGACTTGTACAACCAACTAGGTTCCTTGTATAATTCCATCCTGAATACACTACAAGACATAGAAAACTCAATCACATTCTGCAAAATGAAAACACTTCATCCCTCAATAATAGACCCTAATCAGTTATTAAGTGAACTAAAGAAAATATCCGATCATTACAAACATCAATTACCATACGAACCAAAATTAGAGAATCTATTAGATTTCGAAGCTATACTATCCATAAACTGCAAAATAGAATCAAATCAGATTACATATTTTATCTCGATTCCTATAAATTTCGAAAAGAACTTTGAACTTTACTATTTACAATCATTACCAACAAAATATGGGTCAGAATACGTGACAATTATTCCCAATACAAAATATTTTCTAAAAAGTCAAGACGAAATTAAACCTCTTAGCGATATGTGCATCAAGAGTAGAATCTACCAGTGCAAAAACGAATATCATCCGCACTTCAACCCATCTTGTGAAGAAGACATCCTCACTAAACAAAATACAAGTCGCTGTCATTACACCAAGCTTCAAGTCACCAGCCATATCGAACTAATTCCCCAAATCAATCAATATTTGGCAGTGTTTCCACAAATAGAAACAATTAAAACGAAGTGTCCCGACAAAACTAATATCAAATCCCTCATAGGTGTTTATTTAATACAACAAAACCAATGTGAAATTATATTCAAAAATAAACAATTAATATATCTTGATAAGACATTTGGAAAACCAATATTGATACCAAAGTTGAACTTCGAAATAAAACAGAATAAATTATCCAACATGACAATCAAATTAAAAACAATCAAATTAGAGGACATTGCCTTAAAACCCCCAGTGGAAATCACTAGTGTGCCTGTAATATATCAAGTGCCAAGTATTTGGACAGTATTAATCTATTGTGGACTTTTAATAATTATTATGTACTACGCCTGGAGATGTTTCATAGCAAAACGAGCCAAACCAACCCCACCAGGCCAGCAACCCGATGGACCTCACCTTCCAGGGGAAGCTTCGTTCTAGGGATGGAGGAGTTACATCGCTGTTCCCACCATCAAACTGCATAGGTTGCAGTTCCCACCGAGCAACCCTACACCCAACCTAGTTTAAGTATAAAATAGCTCTCTTGTAGTTTTATGTTAGTCTTTATCTGCTGTTACTATGCTAGATTTGTTGTAACTTAGAATTGTAAATTAGCAATAAACAACATTGTAATAAATAATAAACAATAAATTGTTTTTAAAAACGCAACGTCGGAAAATTAACTTATTATTTATATATATATATATATATATATATATATATATATATATATATATATATATATTGACATCAAGTCTGCATGTTCGGCCGGGTTGCCCCAATGTCTATTTTCTTCAAATGTTGCATAATATTGCATGATCGCCATATCGAATATAAACTATTAACGAATGTTGTAAAAAGGTTTTGTAGATAAAGATACTTATCATATCACAAGTATCGCTTCATCATACCACATCGCAATATTTGTTTCTTTAATCATTAGAAACGTTGCGCTGGTCCATATAAAAATTTGTTTATAAAACGAAAGAGTCTATTATTGATATTAAGGGATATAGAGTCCGAAATAATCGATTTATTTTGAAAGAAGTAGCAATCCTAATGAAAAGTGATACGCAATTACAACACTTATACGTACAACCTCCATGTTCTTGGAGTGACGTCGGGTTTTCATTACGTATACAAATTTGATGGTTAGAACATAATTACTACAGCATATCATGGAGTGATGGCAATACAGATTATTGGACAACTCATAATGTATTAAAGAATATATTGTCATCTGAATATACAATATATTTAAAAGGAAAGGCAAAAAGAAAATTTATGGAAAAGTTACTGAAAGCTAATAACATCTGTACTATAGTTGATTTGGGCAATGTGAAGCTAAACGTGAAATGTACCACTAATTAATTAATAATTTATTATTTAAAAATAAAATTTATTACTGTTACCCTTACCGAGAAAAGGGTGGTTGTTCCAACTTTAGAGTGAAGCTAGCACAACCCCATTATTTTTTATTTTTTTAATGAAATATTTAGTATTCATTAATTACTAATTAATTACACTGATCTATAATTTATTACTATTACCATTACCGAGAAAAGGGTGGTTGTTCCAGCTTCTCAGTGAAGCTAGCACAACCCATAAAAAAGTATGTATCTACACCAATATTTAGTACTCATCAATTACTAATTAATTACACTAATCTAGAGTTTATTACTTCTAATTTAAAAACAGGCACTTGTTAAAATTAACAATTTTTAAGCGTTTTTCTGGAGTATCCGATACAAACTTACATCAAGGTTACTGTAAATTAAAAAAATCAAGTTTCTTCTTGTAGTGAACCCAGGCTCGAGGCTTAAGGGCCGGTTCCATAAAGGAAAATCAACAACAACGACTGACTGCAGGGGAAGGGCGACTAATAGTTACGAATTTGGACTCTTAAGTGGTATTGCTACGGCATTGGCTACACTGTTATACTCGTATAGGTAATATTTAAACACCCACATCGTTGAGATACTAAATTTTTAAGGAATGTAAAGGAAAAATAAATTGTTATATAATAATTAAACACCGCAGTTGTTGAAATATTACATGATTTAGGAGTTTTCACTACAAATCTGCATGTAGAATAATGTAATTAATATATATCAAGTTGCTTGGTACAGTGAATAAGAATACCTGTAATTAGATTTTGGTCTGATGGAAAGTGTAAACTAGATAAAGAAATAAATAAACAAACACACACCGCATTTGTTGAAATATTATGTTTTGCCGGAATTTTCACAACAAATATGTTTGTAGGATACTGTAATTAATAAAAATCAAGTAGATTATTATAGTAAACAACAATAACTTCTCAAATCAAATATACCATTTTAGTAGGCTTGTGTTGGAGTAATAAATTGTTACATACTAAATAAACACCGCAGTTATAAAAATATTATATTTTCTAGGAGGTTTCACTACAAATCTGTATGCAGGATACTGTAATTCATAAATATCAAGATGATTGTTGTAGTGAACAACAATACGTTCGTAAATATACCATTTTACAACGGTTGTGCTGAAGCAATAAATAGTTACATAATAAATAAACACCGCACTTATTAAAATATTATATTTTCTACGTGTTTTCACTTGAAATCTGAATGTACGATACTGTAATTAAAAAATATCACCATGATTGTTGTAGTGAACAACAATACCTGTTTGGAAGGGCTGTGCTGGAGTAATAAATTGTCACATAGAAATTGAACACTACAGATTTGAAATATTATATTTTCTAGGCGTTTTCTTTCCAAATCTGCATGTAGGATATTGTAATTTTTTTTTTTTTTTAGGTTTGCGGCATCGACTGCTAGGGTCATTAGCCGTTCTAGCGGTAAGTATTAATTATGATTAGGTATACATCACAACATGTTAAAAATTCCGTTTATTGCCCGTCGGCCTTAGAAGGTAAGTTAAAATATTATTATTATCTTAAGACTTCACAACATGTTAAAATAATATCACAGATAAGTATCACCGTTTAAAGCCCGTCGGCATTGTCAAATGTTAAAATTAATTTGTTGGACAAACACAAAATAAATTAACATATACATGACAAAACAAAATAAATTAACACGTTAAAAAAAAATGAAACTAGATTTCACGGTACAGGTCACAAGCTCTTAGGAAGTGTAGAACTTCCCTTATCTTCCCAGGTTCAGCCAGAACTTCTGCTACATTCCTACCAAAGGAATATAATCGTCGCACCGGTTCCAATGACGGACAGACGAAAAGGATATGAGGCACAGTGACTGGCACTTGGCAATGCTCACATGAGCGAGGCTCTTGCCTTGCCAATCTGTGCCCGTGCGTCAGTCGCGTGTGACCTAATCTTAACCGGTGGACTATGACTAGCTCAGTTCTGGACAGTCCTCTGGGAAGGACCACTGGTGCTACCGATGGTTTTACTCGCCGCAGATGGTTGTCGACCATCTCCCACTGCCTTTGCCATTTGTCAGATAACCTCCGGTGCAGGACATTTCTCACATCCGTGTATGTCAGGATTTGAATATCTGAGTGTTCCAGGTCCGCTGCATTACGAGCTGCCTCATCTGCCAATTCATTTCCCTTTATCCCGACGTGACTTGGGATCCACAGAAACAACATACGTTTCCCTACGTCATCCAGGTGTGCGATGGTAGACAGTACCATCTGGATGAGTGGGTCGTCTGTGAAAGGGTTCTGAATGGCAGTGAGAACGCTCAGCGAATCACTGGCAATGATGAACTCGACGGAGTTCCTTTCATACACGGAGTACAGAAGAGCTTGCCAAATGGCATATGCTTCTGTACTGTACACGGAGGTATCTTTTGGCATGGCCCACGAGTGTGGAGTTTGGTCAGCCACGATGGCTGAGCCGGCACCATTGTTGGTTTTCGAACCATCGGTATATATGACACTACAGTGTCTGTAGTCGTCGAGAATCGCTAAGAACTTCTGTCGAATTAACACAGGTGGAGTATGTGTTTTGTCGTAACGAGTTAGGTCCTGGATTACCTGAACTTGGGGTACAGTCCAGGGTGGTATTTCCAGGAACCCAATCTGAGTGACCTCAGGTAACTCGTACTGTATATTCTCCAGAAGTTCACTAGCTCGACTACACAGTGGTTTACATAAGAGCTGTGACCTGTATCCGCTGTTAAAAAGAATGTTAAAATTCTTATGACTACGTTGTGCTGCAATCTTCGTTATGTACGAAAACACAAACTTCTCTCTTCGGATATTAAGAGGAGCTAGACCCGATTCGCAGCAAAGATTTGCTGATGGCGTGCTCGGGAAGGCACCGATGCAATATCGAATGGCCAAATGGTGCACCGGGTCTAGGGTCCTCAAAAGCGTCCTCGAAGCAGAAGAATACACAACGCAGCCATAATCTAGTTTCGCTAAAACGAGGGATTGGTATACGCGCAGTAAGGTTCTTGGTTCTGCACCCCACCTCGTGCCGGCTAACACTTTTGTTGTAAATATTAAATATCAAGATGGTTGTAGTAGTAAACAACAATACTTGTTGAAATATACAATTTAAGAAGGGTTGTGCTCGAGTAATAAGTTCTTACATAATAAACAAACATCGCAGTTATTAAAATATTATATTTTTTTAAGAGATTTCACTACAAATCTGCATGTAGGATATTGTAATTAATAAATATCTCGATGATTGTTGTAGAGAACAACAATATTGACTTAAATATACCATATTAGATGTGTTGTGCTGGGGTAATAAATTGTTACATAGAAATTTAATACCGCAGTTTTAAAAACGTTATATTTTCTGGGCGTTTTCTCTCCAGATCTCCAGGGTGCCTATTCTGTAACTTATAACACTAGTGATACGCGTTCAAAAGTGTTATAATATAACTACCATCTAGCGGTTTTTTAGTGCAACAGGGCAATATGACGTCACTAATTTTGTAAACGATTCACTAGAGCGAAGGGTAGTGTTATATTCATTTCAATATTATACTGACGTTTGGTTTATGCGCTTGGCGGTATTGTTTGAAATTGGAGTGGTGACATTTTGTGAAAATTGCTAAATGTAATCTTGAAATTATGCAAATGTACGCAATTGACAATAAACACAATTTTGCACAATTTGACAGTTGTGCCAGGGAGTAGTACTAACTGAAAAAATATTTTACTAAAATTTTCAAATACAAAAGTTTCTAAGATTACAACAATGTACATTTGATACGAGACGTCAATCAATATAACACTTCAAATCGTTGAAAAGTTACAGAATAGTCACCCAGTTTTGAAAATATTATAATATTTTCTAGGCGTTTTCACTCCAAATCTGCGTTTAAGATACTATAATTAATAAATATCACGATGATGATTGTAGTGAACAACAATACTTGTTTGAATATCTCTATTCAGAAGGGTTGTGCTGGCGTAATAAATTGTTTTATAATTAATAAATACCGCGATTAATTAAAATAATATATTTTCTAGGAGGTTTCACTACAAACCTTCATGTAGGATATTGTAATTAATAAATATCAAGATGATTGTTGTAGAGAACAACAATACCGGTTTAAATATACCATTTTAGATGTGTTGTGCTGGGGTAATAAATTGTTACATAGAGATTTAATAACGCAGTTTTGAAAATATTATATTTTCTAGGCGTTTTCACTACAAATCTGCGTTTAACATACTATAATTAATAAATATCACGATGATTATTGTTGTGAACAACAATATTTGTTTAAATATTCGTATTCAGAAGGTTTGTGCTGGCGTAGTAAGTTGTTACATATTTAATAAATACCGCGGTTAATTAAATATTATATTTTTTAGGAGGTTTTACTACAAATCTTCGTTTAGGATACCATAATCAATAAATATCACGATAATTATTGTAGTTAACAACAGTGCCTATTTAAATATATCTATTCAGAAGGGTTGTGCAGGCGTAATAAATTGTTACATAATTAATAAATACCGCGGTTAATTCATATATTATATTTTCTAGGAGGTTTCACTACAAATCTGCATGTAAGATATTGTAATTAAAAAAATATCAAGATAATTGTTGTAGTAAACAACAATGCCTGTTTAAGTATACCTATTCAGAAGGGTTGTGCTGGTGGAATAAATTGTTACATTGAAATTAAACACTATATAATTTAAATATTATATTTTTTGGCGTTTTCACTCTAAATTTTCGTTTAGGATACTATAATTAATAAATATCATGATGATTCTTGTAGTGAACAACAATACCTGTTTAAATTTACCTATTTAGAAGGGTTGTGTTAACGTAATAAATTGTTACATAATTAATAAATACCGCGGTTAATTTAAATATTATATTTTCTATTAGGTTTCACTACAAATCTACATGTAGGATAATATAATTGATAAATATTAAGACAATTGTTGTAGTAAACAAGAATATCTGTTTAAATATACCTATTCAGAAGGGTTGTGCTGGAGTAATAAATTATTACACAATTAATAAATACCGCGATAAATTAAAATATTATATTCTCTAAAAGGTTTCTCCAGAAATCGGAATGTAGAATACTGTAATTCATAAATATCAAATTTTATCCCCCAAGGCTCCATAATAAGCGTAACCCTATTCCTTATCGCTATAAACAAAATAAAAAAACATATAACACAGCCTGTCCAAACATCACTATTTGCTGATGACTTAGCTATACATTACAAAGGTAAAAACAAAGAATCTATCAAAAGTCATATTCAGCTAACAATAAACAACCTAGAAACATTGGGAAAAGAAACGGGATTTAAATTTTCAATAAGAAAAACCCAAGCTGTCCACCTCTTTACATCCCGTAGAACAACACTGCCGCCTAAGCTATATATTAACGGACAAGAAATCAAATATGATACCTCAATAAAATTCCTAGGAATGAGACTTGATAATAAACTAAACTGGAAAGAACATCTAAACTTCCTGAAGAAAGAAACATACCAAAGATTGAATAATTCTTTCTCATCATGATTGGGGAGCAGAGAGAGATATTCTAATGAATACATATAAAGCACTAATCAGGTCTAAACTAGACTACGGCAGCGTTATATACTCACAAGCCAAAAAATCATACTTAAACACCTTGAACATAATACAAAACACGGCACTGCGTATTATAACGGGAGCATACAGAACCAGCCCAATAAACAGTCTTCTAATAGAAACAGGAGAAATGCCTTTACAAAATAGACGAAAACAACTAACTATGTCGTACATTATTAATGTTGCTAACAATCCCACACATCCAAACTACGCAACCTTCTTCTATAATAAAAACTCCCAACTAAATATCAAACAGACAACACCATTCCATAAATTGAAACGATTTCGATATCGTTTCTCATTTTTACATTTAAATTCTATTCTTTAGCGCCACCTTTCTTTTTATTTATTAAAACTTATCTTGAGTTTGCGACCGTGAGCGGCGAACGAGAGAGAGACGCGTTCGGAGATGATTCCGGTGTGTGCGGTCTGAGGCGACAGACACGAAATTTACAAGGTTAACTTTTTCGGGCGATTTAAAATCTTTTTTATCGATTAATATCTATGCCATCTAAATTTAATTGTGGTCTATTTTATTTTACTAGTGATTCTTGTAAATTTATTTGGTAAGTTAAATTGTTATTTTGTAATTATTTCATTTTTGCGGTGCGAGCCGTACCTCGTGTCGACTCAGGTTGCACCCTGGAATTATTCCTTCCCTTATCTTATATCTTTTACTATCCCTGTCCTTCTATTATTGTCCGGAATATTTTAAATTCCTTTCTAGTGTTTTTTGTCTTTGTTCAAAAATTTTCCAAGTCTCGACCTAGGTTCATTTTCTTGCGGTGGAAAACAGACTGAGCTCATAGCTGATTTAGCAGTCGTAAGTAGAATTTGTATCGTTCTAATTTTGGTATACCGGCGCGTAATTTTATTTTTATCTTGTCTTGTCGGAAACCAAATTTTCAAATTTTGCTAATTCCACAGCGGAACAATTGAGAACTTTTTTTATTATCTATCGCATATTTTGGTTTCTCAATTGTTGAGTTCACCTATCGAGCCTTTTCTTTTTTTTTACTATTTTTTTTCTTTCGCTGTCTAATTCTTGCCGGCCTGATCAGCTGGATTGTATATTTTATGTATGATATTATTTTTCATTAATATTAAAATTCATTATCTTGTTATTACAGTTTATTACCAAATTGAATGTATTGTATTTAAATTTTGAATTCTTGTTAAATTAAAATTTTTATGAATTTCATTGTTAGAATATTTTGTGCTCAAAATTTTTTTTATGATTTATGTTCCCTCCTGGTACTGGCTTGGTCGAGGTTCGTTGGTCTTGGAGTACACCCGTCAACCAAAAACATGGCTTAACCCACAGCAGGACGCTTGTGCCTAATTGCAACACCAGCATCACTGATAGCTTTTGCTACCGTACACAAAAATCAGACATCATACACACTTTCACCGCTGCCACACCAAGCTGCACTACACTACACCGAACACAGAACACAGAACACACCATACACCGTACACATTCGGAGCCACATCCGCTGGTTGTTCCTGTTGCTACGTCACTGCTGTTCTACTGCCAATTATCTAAGTACGACTCCTGCCGACGGCCCGTCCAGTCCGGACCCATCAGAAATTGTAACCCCAAGTTAAGTACAATATTTTTTGTAATTTTGAGTACTTTGTATTCCCACAATTTTGTGTTCAAAATAAACTTTAGTCTCGTTCTTTATCAGTGTTGTTGTGTCCACTGTTTCCTTTCGGCACAACTGGCGCCCTGTTTCCTGTCGCAACCCCATTTTCTCTGGAACCCACGACCTAGCGCAACCATAAATACATCTGAGCACCGTGGTATAGTGTGGACGGTGTGGTTCACGGTGATTTCCCTTCAGGAGATCACTATAGTTGTCCATTACGTCACACATAAATTTTGGCACCCGCAACGTGGGGCCCGAGTGGTTTCGCTAAGTCTTGCGACAGTTTTTTGTACATTTCTGTTTCTATTCTTTTTCTTTTCTTCTTTGAAATATTCCAATTATATAAATTGTTAATAATATTTTCTCTGTTAAAATGGCACTCAGTGCGAAAAATCTCCAGTACCTTGAAGACGATGAAATCAAGTATGAGCTTCAGATACGAAATTGTTTATATCCTGGAAGCTATGAGGAAAATTTGAGCGTTTTACGTGGATTAATCGAGATGGAAAAACTTGGACAAAGCACAATTAATACCGCCTATTATCCTGATCCCATTCATGACTCGCGGACCTGTCTGGAGACACTTCGAGAAATGTCAGGTATGATTTTATCATTTCAATCAAGAGAACCCTCTCATTTAGAGCAATTTCAATTAAAAATTAAATCTCGATTAGTTGCTTTAAATCTTCGAATCTCTCGCTTTCCTGAACATTTAAAAGGTGAATTATTGAGATTGCTCTCTATGATTATGTCCGCCATCTCCTCTATGTCCTTTAACGTGACGAATAGTATTACTCACGTAAATTTAATTGATTTTGATGATTACCAAACGTCAATTCCGTTAGATTCAGTTTGTCAAGAAGAATGTACACCATCTACTACCATACTTAGTTCTTTTAATTCGGGTTATGCAAGATTACGCGAAAGACTTTACTCGTTTAGATTCAGTAACCTGCCTAGTACTACTACTGTCCCTAACGAAACAACAATTGTTCATAATCACCCACCCAATGTTGCCTCTCCTGTAACTCCTTTACCTCATAGCAATACGCCATTACCTTGTCCACTGATTTGTGATTCCAGAGAACAAATAAATCGCTGGAATATTAAATTCGATGGTACCTCAGGGTTAAATCAATTTCTTGAAAAAATTCATGATACCGCTCGTTCCCGTGGTGTTTCTCATGAACGGCTATTTGCTCAAGCTGGTGATCTTTTTACTGGTCATGCTCTTGTGTGGTATCGTATGATCCGTAATTCTGTAGCTACATGGTCGAACCTTGTTTCAAAACTACGACATACTTTCCTTCCCGCCAACTATGATATCGCCCTTTTGGACGAAATTAGGACTCGTACTCAAGCTCCCACCGAAAGAGTAGAAATTTTCATTGCCATAATGGAAAATTTATTTTCCCGTTTAAGCCAACCACTCGCCGAGAATACTAGAGTATGTTACATTGTTCGTAATTTGCAGCCAAATTATCAAAGATCAAAGCGACTAGAAGATACTGAACAACACGTCGCTCAGTTTCGAAATCCACCATTAAGTACTTCACATACTTTAGAAGCGGACTTATCATTCCAAGGTCGTTCTAATCATACTAGAACTGAACGAAGTTTTAATCGACCAATTATAGCATCTGTAGGTCACGATCAAGTTCGAAACTCTACCTCTAAATCTTGTTGGAATTGTGATAGTATCGGACATTTATATTCCAATTGTCCTAAACCGCGAACTCGTTTTTGTTTTAGCTGTGGCCATAAAAATGTTATTAAGTCTCAATGCCCACGGTGTTCAAAAAACGTGCACGGAGTCTCGTATTTGTCAGCCGACGAGGCAAACAGCGATTCAGAGCTGGCACAACAGACCGAAGCGAATGGTCTACATGGTTAAACGTAGTAGCAAATTTCTTTAAAAATAGTAATATTTCTCCCTTATTTCGTAAGTTAGGCCACGATAATAGACCTTTCGTTAATATTACCGTACAAGGCATTTCGATGATAGCTCTAATTGATTAAGGCGCTAATATATCAGTCCTAGGTGGTCGCGGTTATTCTCTATTAAAACAACTAAAGTTTAATGTTAAATCTAGTCCCTTACCAAATGTTTCTACCGCAGATGGCAATTGTCATTCCATATTAGGTGAAGTTTTTCTCCCCATTTGCTTCGGAAAAATTGAGAAACCTCATTCACTTTTTGTAGTCCCTTCTGTACGGCACTGTATTATTCTCGGTGTAGATTTTTGTCGCTCCTTTGGCATTACTTTAGATTTCAAGACTGATTCCTGGTCTTCACCTCTCGATATTGCTTCTATTTCTGTTATTCATAGTCGTGACAATTTAAATCCTTCTCAACAACAAACCCTTGACCTAGTTATCGCTGATTATAAAAAATTAGGCTCTTTAGGTCTTGGATGTACAAATAAAGTACAACATGTAATTGATACCGGTGACGCGACTCCCACCAAGCAACGTCAATATCCTCTTTCACCAGTCCTAATGGAATATGTGAATAAGGAAGTAGATCACATGTTAAACATGGGAGTTATTCAACCTTCTTCCAGTCCTTGGTCAAGCCCTATCCTATCAGTTAAAAAATCTTCAGGCGACTATCGGTTATGCTTCGACGGTCGTAAACTTAACTCAGTAACTCGTAAGGATAGTTATCCATTACCTCGCGTTGATTATATTCTAAGTAAATTAGGTAACGCTAAATTTTTGTCTTCCGTTGATCTGAAAAGCGCATTCTGGCAGATTCCGTTATCCGTTTCTTCCCGCGAAAAAACTGCATTTGCTGTAGCTGGCCGTGGATTGTTCGAGTTTGTTCGAATGCCCTTCGGACTTTGCAATGCTCCTCAAACCTTACAAAGACTTATGGATCAAGTTTTCGGTCCTGAATTAGATCCTAATGTATTTGTTTACCTCGACGACTTAATTATCGCTACTGCGACTTTCGAGGAACACATGGTAATTTTATATAAAGTTTTAAATCGTTTAAAAGCTGCTGGTTTCACGGTGAATGTGGATAAGTGCGAATTTTGCTTACCATCTCTAAAATACCTCGGTTTCGTCATTGATGAACATGGTCTTCGTACTGACCCCGAAAAAATTTCCGCTATTGCCAATCTCCCGAGACCTCGAAACGTAACAGAAGTTCGAAGAGCCATGGGTCTCTTTTCTTGGTACCGAAGATTCGTACCTAATTTTGCCTCCATGTCAGCAGTAATTACTGAACTCACAAAGGGTAAAGGTAGAAATAAAAAATCTCCTATTTCGTGGACCACCGCCGCTGAAGAAGCATTTAATCAGCTTAAGCTTTCCTTAATTTCCAGTCCTACTCTCGCTAGCCCTGATTATCGCCAGCCTATTAAACCGTTTAAAATTTATACGGACCCATCTAACTACGGTCTTGGTGCGGTACTCACCCAGGTTGGTGAAGATGGTGAGGAGCATCCTATTTCGTATGCCAGCCGTACCTTGAATAAGGCTGAAAAAAATTATTCTGCCACTGAGAAGGAATGCCTTGCCGTGCTCTTTGGTATTTTAAAATTTCGTCCCTATGTGGAAGGTCTCCACTTTGAAGTGATTACTGATCACTATTCGCTTTTGTGGTTGTTGAGCATGGACGACCCTCATGGTAAACTAGCTCGGTGGGCTGTCTAGTTACAACAATTCACTTTTACGATTACTCATCGCCCCGGTAAATTAAATGAACTTCCTGATGCGCTCTCGCGATGTCCTCTTGAAATTGCTGTTATTGAAAATTTCGGGAATACTACAGACAAGTGGTATTGTCGTATGCGAGAGGCGGTTACACAAAATCCTGCCGACTATCCTGCCTGGCGTGTAGATAATCATCTTCTTTATAAGAATATCGCGACGCCATATTCGCTACCTCCGAACTTATCTACGTGGAAGCCTGTCGTCCCACGCGAGTTTCGAAAATCTATTTTACAGCGTTGCCATGATGATCCCACTGCAGCACATCTCGGTATTTTTAAAACCCTACAGCGTGTCGCCTCGGAGTATTATTGGCCAAAAATGCATCATTTTGTCGCCGGCTATGTTAAACACTGCAAGGTGTGTCTCGCCCAAAAAGTCCCTCAATTACCTCCATCTGGTTTGATGGGTAAGGAAAAGATTATACGATTTCCTTGGCAGGCTATATCTGTTGACATCATGGGTCCCTTACCTCCATCTTCAGCCGGAAATCGATACATTTTCGTTGTAACCGACTGGTTCTCCAAATTCGTTCTTGTTCATCCCATGCGTGAAGCTACTGGTCCTAAAATTTGTAAGTTTTTGGAAGAGGGAGTATTCCTTTTATTTGGTGTGCCTCAGATAGTAATGTGTGACAATGGAACTCAATTTATTTCTAAACTCTTCACCGATCTTATAAAGAAATACGAAATTCCTAAACTTTGGTATAATGCGAAATTCCATCCTCAGGTAAATTTTGTTGAACGAACGAATCGTATTATAAAAAACAGCCATACGATCTTATCTCAATGATAATCATCGTGTTTGGGATAAAAACCTTCAAGCAATTGCTCAGGCAATTCGTACTAGTGTTCATGAAGTTACTCGATTCAGCCCAGCCTTTTTAACCTTTGGCCGACAAGTACCATTATCTGGCAATTTTTACAAAACGTTACCTAATAACATCTGCTCAAATGATCACGCGGATTACGCACATAAACTGAAAGAATTGTCGGAATTCTTTTCCCTTGTTCAAAATCGTATTCATGGTGCCTACGAAAGAAATGCTAAATATTATAATCAACACCGTCGCCACCTTGAATTTAAAGAAGGTGATTTAGTATATCGTCGAAATCGTGTTCTTTCTGTCGGTTCTAGGTATTATTCTTCTGCTCTTGCACCCCGATTCGTTCCAAGTAGAGTTATTAAAAAGCTTTCACCATTAGCATACCACCTTCATGACAACAATGGAAATGATGCCGGTATATATCACATTAAGGATCTTAAACCAGCTCCTATCGACTCTGATTCCTCCTCCGACTCCTCCCAATAGGCTCTCTAGGTAAACTTTTCTAAAGGGGGGCAGTGAAACGATTTCGATATCGTTTCTCATTTTTACATTTAAATTATATTCTTTAGCGCCACCTTTCTTTTTATTTATTAAAACTTATCTTGAGTTTGCGACCGTGAGCGGCGAACGAGAGAGAGACGCGTTCGGAGATGATTCCGGTGTGTGCGGTCTGAGGCGACAGACACGAAATTTACAAGGTTAACTTTTTCGGGCGATTTAAAATCTTTTTTATCGATTAATATCTATGCCATCTAAATTTAATTGTGGTCTATTTTATTTTACTAGTGATTCTTGTAAATTTATTTGGTAAGTTAAATTGTTATTTTGTAATTATTTCATTTTTGCGGTGCGAGCCGTACCTCGTGTCGACTCAGGTTGCACCCTGGAATTATTCCTTCCCTTATCTTATATCTTTTACTATCCCTGTCCTTCTATTATTGTCCGGAATATTTTAAATTCCTTTCTAGTGTTTTTTGTCTTTGTTCAAAAATTTTCCAAGTCTCGACCTAGGTTCATTTTCTTGCGGTGGAAAACAGACTGAGCTCATAGCTGATTTAGCAGTCGTAAGTAGAATTTGTATCGTTCTAATTTTGGTATACCGGCGCGTAATTTTATTTTTATCTTGTCTTGTCGGAAACCAAATTTTCAAATTTTGCTAATTCCACAGCGGAACAATTGAGAACTTTTTTTATTATCTATCGCATATTTTGGTTTCTCAATTGTTGAGTTCACCTATCGAGCCTTTTCTTTTTTTTTACTATTTTTTTTCTTTCGCTGTCTAATTCTTGCCGGCCTGATCAGCTGGATTGTATATTTTATGTATGATATTATTTTTCATTAATATTAAAATTCATTATCTTGTTATTACAGTTTATTACCAAATTGAATGTATTGTATTTAAATTTTGAATTCTTGTTAAATTAAAATTTTTATGAATTTCATTGTTAGAATATTTTGTGCTCAAAATTTTTTTTATGATTTATGTTCCCTCCTGGTACTGGCTTGGTCGAGGTTCGTTGGTCTTGGAGTACACCCGTCAACCAAAAACATGGCTTAACCCACAGCAGGACGCTTGTGCCTAATTGCAACACCAGCATCACTGATAGCTTTTGCTACCGTACACAAAAATCAGACATCATACACACTTTCACCGCTGCCACACCAAGCTGCACTACACTACACCGAACACAGAACACAGAACACACCATACACCGTTCACATTCGGAGCCACATCCGCTGGTTGTTCCTGTTGCTACGTCACTGCTGTGCTACTGCCAATTATCTAAGTACGACTCCTGCCGACGGCCCGTCCAGTCCGGACCCATCAGAAATTGTAACCCCAAGTTAAGTACAATATTTTTTGTAATTTTGAGTACTTTGTATTCCCACAATTTTGTGTTCAAAATAAACTTTAGTCTCGTTCTTTATCAGTGTTGTTGTGTCCACTGTTTCCTTTCGGCACAACTGGCGCCCTGTTTCCTGTCGCAACCCCATTTTCTCTGGAACCCACGACCTAGCGCAACCATAAATACATCTGAGCACCGTGGTATAGTGTGGACGGTGTGGTTCACGGTGATTTCCCTTCAGAAGATCACTATAGTTGTCCATTACGTCACAAAATATATACACCAAATCTTAACAGAACTTGACCTGACCATACCTGAAATAGACAACAACCACTCATTTAACCATGCTTCTTGGACTGATCCTGAAATAGATATTAATATAGAACTGACACAATATAACAAAGACTGCACAAACCCTACCTTCTACAAGGCATCTTTTAACCGTATCTGCAGTCAGTATGACGACTACCTTTTTGTGTATACAGACGGGTCCAAAACAGAAACAACAACAGGAGCAGCAATAGTACAAAATAAAAACATCACAAAATTCAAATTGCCAAACCAAGACAGCATCTATACAGCTGAAGCAATAGCAATCCTTCACTGCCTTCAAAACATCCAGACACCCCACTCCAAACTAGCAATATGTACCGATTCTTTCAGCGTACTTCAAAGAATGTTTCCAAGAAATGCAATAATTAAAAATATCAAGACAGAAAGAAATAGACTTAAAAAGGAATTAAACGTAATAAATTGTTACATAATTAATAAATACTGCGGTTAATTACAATATTATATTTAATAAGAATAATTTCTATGTATATATACTCAACAAACAACAAACCTTCTAAAATTGTATATTTGAACAGATATTGTTGTTCACTACAACAATTATCTTGTTATTTATTAATTACAATATCCTACATGCAGATTTGTTGTGAAACCTCCTAGAAAATATAATATTTTAATTAACAGCGGTATTTATTAATTATGTAACAATTTATTACGCCAGCACAACCCTTCTGAATAAGGATACTCAAATAAGAATTGTTGTTCACTACAATAATCATCGCGATATTTATTAATTATAGTATCTAAAACGCAGATTTGGAGTGAAAACGCCTAGAAAATATATTATTTCAAATCTGCGGTATTAAATTTTTATGTAACAATTTATTACCCCAGCACAACACATGTAAAATGGTATATTTAAACTGATATTGTTGTTCTCTACAACAATTATCGAGATATTTATTAATTACAATATCCTACATGCAGATTTGTGGTCAAATCTCTTAGAAAATATAATATTTTAATAACTGCGATGTTTATTTATTATGTAACTATTTATTACTTCAGCACAATCGTTCTAAAATGATATATTTAAAAAGGTATTGTTGTTTACTACAACAATCATCTTGATATTTATGAATTACAATATCCTACATGTAGATTTTTAGTGAAATATAATATTTTAATAACTTCGGTGTTTATTTAGTATGTAACAATTCATTACTCCAGCACAAGCCTACTTAAATGGTATATTTGTTTTAAAAATGTATTGTTGTTTATATACAATAATCTACTTGATTTTTATTAATTACAGTATTCTACAAACATATTTGGTGTGAAAATTCTGGCAAAACATAATATTTCAACAAATGCGGTGTGTATTTGTTTATTTATTTCTTTTTCTAATTTACACTTTCCAAAAGACCAAAATCTAATTACAGAACAGGGGACCTACAGCTTATAGTGGGTTCCGATCCACCCGGAAACAGCGGTATTTGTGTTTGGTGACAGGTTTGAACCCAAGATCTCTCACTTCGCTCAGCGGGTCGAAGCGCACTAACCAACTAAGCCACTACTACCGTAACATGTTATATAACAATTTATTACAGCAGCACAATCCTTCTAGAATGGTAAATTTAAACAGGTATTCTGATTCACTGTACCAAGCAACATGATATATATTAATTACATTATTCTACATGCAGATTTGTAGTGAAAACTCCTAGATCATGTAATATTTTAACAACTGCGGTGTTTAATTATTATATAACAATTTATTTTTCCTTTACATTCATTAAAAATTTAGTATCTCAAAGATTTGGGTGTTTAAATATTACCTATACGAGTTTAACAGTGTAGCCAATGCCGTAGCAATACCACTTAAGAGTCCAAATTCGGAACTATTAGTCGCCCTTCCCCTGCGCCCAGTCGTTGTTGTTGATTTTCCTTTATGGACCCGGGCCTTAAGCATCGAGCCTGGGTACACTACAAGAAGAAACTTGATTTTTATAATTTACAGTAGGCATGATGTAAGTTCGTATCGGATAGAAAAACGCTTAAAAATTGTTAATTTGAACAAGTACCTGTTTTTAAATTAGAAGTAATAAACTCTAGATTAGTGTAATTAATTAGTAATTGATGAGTACTAAATATTGGTGTATATACATACTTTTTTATGGGGTTGTGCTAGCTTCACTGAGAAGCTGGAACAACCACCCTTTTCTCGGTAATTGTAATAGTAATAAATTATAGATTAGTGTAATTAATTAGCAATTAATGTGTACTACATATTTCATTAAAAAAATAATAAAATAATGGGATTTTGCTAGCTTCACTCAGAAGCTGGAACAACCACCCTTTTCTCGGTAATGGTAATAGTAATAAATTATAGATTAGTGTAATTAATTAGTAATAAATGAGTAGTAAATATTCCATAAAAAATAATAAAAAATAATGGGGTTGTGCTAGCTTCACCCTAAAGCTGGAACAAACACCCTTTTCTCGGTAAGGGTAACAGTAATAAACTTTATGTTTGCGTAATAAATTAGTAATTAATGAGTACTACATTTCGCGTTTAGTTTCATTGAGTTGTGCCGAAGTGTGTTCGAGCTTCACATTGCCGTTGATTTGGGCGAAAATATATATGAATTCGATGAAATACCACCGTCCCTACAATGGAGAACAATTATACTTTAAATGTTAATTGTTATTCTCATAAAACATTTTCAACGCGAAGATATTCAACACCGTATTGTGCCTTTCGAAATGTATTCTCAATTCACACGTGGTTGACTAGAAAACAAGAGCATGATCCATTCTGATTTATGTATCTATAATTACTTTTTTATTTTCAAAATATATATGTTAAAAAATCTATATTTTTATATGCTGAAAATAAAATCTTGTAAATATGATTGTGTTTGTTTGTTTATATATACAGGGTTAATACTGAAAACCTTGACATAGGCAAATAACATGGGGAAACAGTTTTTTGCTGTTTCCATCTGTCCCGCTAAATTAAATCGGATGTATATGGTATCGTTAGTTAGATTACTTAATTTTGCATCTAATAAAATCAAATGTTGTGTAATATGGCCTTTTCTAACTAAAATATTTGATAAAATAAATTGTATTTTGAAGGTTGTCCTTCATATTTTCGAATAAGAAACGTCTAAAACAAAATGCTCCATAGCCGAGTAGATAAAAGGGCGGATTCATAATATAAATAATCTCAAGACCTGGTTCGAGACTACCTCGGCCCTATTATTTTTTTAAATTAAATTATACTTAAAATATTAGTTTGCTTAATATTTTTTTGATTACGATTTAGGTTATTTTTTATACTGTGGATTTAGACAGAGCTCACGCTGATTTACTGTCGTAAGTAGAATTTTTATCGTTACATTTTTATTACAAGTCCCAAAGTCAAAACGTTAGTTTTTGAAAACCTTTCAAGTCTTGTTATGTTCTTTCTTTCTCTATTTTCTGGTCTTTTACAGCCTGGCCAGCTGATAGTTTTTTATAAAAGTATTTGGAGTATTTTTTGTGCACAATTTTTTGTGTGAATAATAATTTTTGCATTTATTTATTGTTAAATAAATTATTTGTTCATTTTTCTTATAAAAATTTTATTTTCAATTTGTTATTTTCGGTGTTGTTATGTCCACCATTTTCCTTTCGGCACAACTGGCTCCCTTCTCTATTATTATTATTACAAATATCTTAGTAACCCACGATACCACGACCATTATTTTTAAATTTCTGGCACACGTCACATGACAATCTAAATTAATCAGAATTTTTCTATGTCCAACTTTATACTTTATGCTTATAATTATATAGGGGTTGGCAATAATTTTAAATATAGGCTGTATGGTTAAGCTTGATATTTTAAACAAACAAATGTATTTAACATATCTTCAATTTCATCTTAAATGCCTTAGAATATCATATGTATACTTACTTATATATAAATTGACAATCTAAATTAATCAACATTTTTCTGTCTGTCAAACTTTATACTTTATGCTTATAATGATAGAGTGGTTTGCAATAACTTCAAATATGGGTTGTATGGTTAAGCTTGATATTATACACAAACAAATATATTAAAAATAATATCTTCAATTACATCTTATATGCCTTACAGTATTATATGTTTATTTATCTATATATAAAATGACAATCTAAATTAATCATAATTTTTCTGTCTATAAAGTAGTTTGCAATAATTTAAAATATAGGTTGTACGGTTAAAATTATTTTAAACACAAACAAATATATTTGACATAATATCTTCAATTCCATCTTAAATGACTTACAATATCATATGTATACTTACCTATATATAAAATGACAGTCTAAATTAATTATCATTTCTCTGTCTAAGTCAAACTTTATACTTTAAGCTTATAATTATAGAGTGGTTGGCAATAATTTTAAATATGGGTTGAATGTTTAAGCTTGATATTATACAATATCTTCAATTGCATCTTAAATGACTTACAATATCAGATGTATACTTACCTATATATAAAATGACAATCTAAATTATTCATAATTTTTCTGTCTAAATCCAACTTTACACGATACGCTTAAAATTATAGATTAATGGCAATAATATTAAATATGGGTTGAATGTTTCAGCTTGATATTATACACAAACAAATGTATTTAACTTAATATCTTCAATTCCATTTTAAATGTCTTACAATATCATATGTATACTAATCTATATGTACAATGGCAATCTAAATTAATCATCGTTTTTCTGTATAAGTCCAACTTTATACTTTATGCTTAGAATTATAGTATATATACACAAACAAATGTATCTAAAATAATATCTTAAATTCTATCTTAAATGCCTTCTAATATCATATGTTTACGTACCTATATATAAAATGACAATCTAAATTAATCATCATTTTTCTGTCTAAGTGCAACCTTATACTTTATGCTTAAAATTGTCAATTGTTGGCAATAATTTCAAATATGGGTTGTATGGTTAAACTTGATATTTTACACAAACAAATGTATTTAAAATAATATCTTTGATTTCATCTTAAATGCCTTAGAATATCATATGTATACTTACCTATATATAAAATGACAATCTAAATTAATCATCATTTTACTGTCTGCCTCAAACGCGTAGAAAATATTGCTGCGATCGTGTGTACTTTGGTAACAGATCGATGGAAGATTTTCGCATATACGAAGAAAGTATTGTAACAGTATAACAGTACAGAGTGCTGGTAACCTCGGTATTCACAATGCCTTCTTTCAAATCGGTATTCTACGGATGTGAATACCCAATTTACGGGCGTACTGTACTTTTACTCGTTTAAGTTATACATTGATAAAGATTCAAATTTTGCTTTAGGATCTATAGCATGGATGGTTTTAGCATTGGACTTGCAAAAGAGACCAAAACGTGGTACCAATCAGATAATAAACACAAGAGTTACGTATTTTTAAATGCGTAATTTTGTGGCTTAGGTGGTTTAGGAATTTTCAGATGTGTTCGGTTCGCCTCGCTACGGAGAATTTCGCTGGATTGCCAAGAATAAAACTATCAGATTGGTGTTCATGAACTTCAAATACATCTAATAAGTACATTTGCAGCAATTTAAAACCTCGTACTTCAATGTCAGGCAAGTTTTTATCCAATTTTAATTTGCGGCTAAATGGTGCTTTTAAACCATAACCATACTACAAAAGTTGTTTACAATGCAATTTTACATATGATTCGTACTGTGACGAAGTGTCACTACCTGGTTTCCTTTTTGCAATCACGTGCACTCCCGCTTACTCAACCGACACCGTTCCGTCATCTGTTTCATCCGATCATCATCATATCAAGCCTTCCAAACTGCGGGGAAGCTGTTCAAAGCCGTTTTTTCACCAAGCACATGGTATAACCTAACTTGGAGACCACGTGCCCGGACAAGTGACAGTTCCAGATTCACCTACAAAACCATGCTCATAAAACATCACCCTGTTACCAATAATCATACTTACATTAAACATCTCTGCGTAAAATGTATATTTTCACAGTTATACCACTCTACAGAACGCTGTCAAAGACACCACCAGGACGCTACTGCGCAGATGCGGCAAATATACGTACTTCCGACGGAAGCCGAGATTCAAATATTCAAATAATTTAAATAAAATTTTTGAAATATTTTAAAAACAATATAAAATGTAATATATTATTTTGTAAAACGCAGGAAAGTCAAACAACGACATTTAGAATAAAATAAAATTTTATTAAACAGAAATAACAATATCTTAGAACTCTCCATCTCTGTCGTACAATTTGTTTAAACGAGTTTAATTAGTAATCGGGGTATAAATACGGCCTCCGGGGCTGAGCATGATCACTTGTTTACTAGCTTCTGATAGCGAATTGTTTACTAGCTTCTGATAGCGACTTGTTTACTAGCTTGTGATATCGACCTAAACTGAGTTCTCTAGTGACAACTGCGATTTATCTCCGAGACACACAGATCTACCGACCGACCTTTTGTAGGTAAGACCGTATTACCGTCCTGACCGCTAACCCCGACGAGTAGAACTTTAAGCTGGTGTTCAGTTTGGTGATATTTGTCGTCCTGACTGCGACCGTTGACCTCCAAGACGATACCACCTGAAGCTGGCGTCCAGCTTAATAGTATTCGCCTTCCTGACACGACCGCGACCCATTCCTACAGTACAGCCTCAAGCTGGTATCCGGTTTGGCTGTACTTCCCTCTAGACCTTGATAAATTCAGACCGCGACTACGACCGTGACTTTCCAGCGTTAACGTCGTATGGAACTGAAGGATCTACAATAAAAATTTGTTTTTAGTAATTCTGGATTTTAGTGTTATCACCCTGGCCTAACCGACCTAGAGCTCTCGTGGCACACAATTTTTCTTCTACAGAACCCGCTGATTGGCGCCCTAGAAAAAAAAACCGACGTCCTGGGGAAGAACCACGACATCACGCAGCGGCCCAAGTGATCGTCACAATATATATATATATATATATATATATATATATATATATATATATATATATATATGTATATACTTACCAGTGTACTTTCTTTACTTTTTTTCTAAATTGTAATCACATACACAAAATCATTTTATTTGTAATATATTTTCAAATTTCCAATAAATAACTTTCATATATTCAACAGTATAAAAAGAAGGTATGTTTGTGCTATATTTATTTATTTATTTATTTATTTAGCTTTTCTCAACAGGGCTTGCACCCCAATTACAGAGAAACACTATTTAGTACAAATTGTACACATATTTGCAAGTATTACAGTACATACACAAAGTGATTAGTTACTAAAATTCACAAATTGATTACTTAATACTAAAGAGCATATAAGAAAATGTAAGTTAATACAAAATATAAATAATTATTTAAATATTAATTACAATTTTACTTATGTTTTTTTTTAAATAATTCAAAGTAGTGATAAATATGTCTGGGAAATTTACAGTGTTGCAAAATCTATTGTATAGCAATGGTACCCGATTCATAACAGAATTGATTGCTTAATTTGTCTTTAAGACATTTATAGCAAAGAGTTCATTTGATCTTGTGACATGGGATTGTACACGAAAAAAAAGCTGGGATAGTAACTGGGAACAATCAATTTTGTTATTCAGTAATTTGTACAAAAATATAAAATCTAACAAACTACGCCTGTTTTCCAAAGACATAAATTGCAGGTTGTAGTTTGAGAATTTTCTAGCGATATATCTGCAAAATTTCCTTTGGATACTCTCAATACGATTTACATAAGTAGAGTATTGGGGATTCCATACCGTTACTACAAATTCTAATTATCTTCTAACCAAAGCATAGTACAACGTTAAAACTGTTTCGGGTTTCTTGGAACTCTGACAAAATCTAATTAGAAATCCAAACATTTTATAAGACTTTTTTACTATAATATCGTTGTGTTTATCTAATAAAAATTTGTTGTCGATGGTAACACATAGATCTTTTAGTTTATTTATTGTAGTAATAGTCGTACCTGATATGAATATGATATAGGATACCTATTCCTCGAAAAACTTATATGACAGCATTTGTCTGCGTTAATAAATAATTTATTATTATTTGCATAAGCAATAAAATTATCAAAATCCTTTTGTAAAGAACAACAATCAATAGTTGAGGAGATTGTACGATATATTTTAAGATCGTCGGCATATAATAGAAAACTAGTAGACTCAAAACAAATGCTAACGTCATTTAGAAAAATATTAAATAATAATGGACCTAAATGACTACCTTGAGGTACTTCAGAAGTTATTATTACTGAATCTGATTTATATCCATTACCAACAACACATTGACTTCTGCCAGTCAAGTACGAACGAAACCAACTTAGCAGACAACCATCTACTCCGGCTTTAGTTAATTTGGTCAACAAAATATTGTGATCAATTCGATCAAAAACTTTACTAAAGTAGATGGAGTCAACTTGGCATCTTTTATCCATACAACGTAAAATTTTATTTGAGTATGGTAATAAATTAGTTTCGACCGACCTACCAGGCATGAAGTCATGCTGCTCAGGAATAATCAAAGATTTTGCAGTAGAAAAAATAATTTTATATATTAATTTTTCAAAAACTTTTTCAAATACGCAAAGTTTGGAAATTGGTCGGTTATTTGCGATATTGTTCTTTGCTCCATTTTTATATACAGATACGACATAAGCTTCCTTCCATTGATCAGGACAGTGTCCTTCAGACAAAGATTTATTAAAAAGTAACATTAATGAATAATGATGGAATTTCATCCGACCCTGCTCATTTTTGTATCTAACGAAAGAAGTATTTCAAGAACCTCGTCTTTACTAAATGATATCGAAGAATTAGAATTTGAATTATTCTGACGTTCGTCTGTGTTGTTATCTGTGATAGTATCAGTAGTAAAAGAGGCCGCGAAATGGTTTGAAAAAGAATTGCAAATATCTTTTCCATTACTTATCGCATCGTTATTAAGGAACATATTATTAGGGATGTTTCCACTCTGTTTGGTTGTCGATAATAAAAATGACCATAATTTTTACTATTGCGTGATATTTGATTTTCTACATTTGTGACATAATTTTTATAGCAGGTATTTGCGAAAGTTTTAACTTTTCTTCTAATAAGTGACAACTCATTATAATATTCTGGCGTTTTGAATTGTTTAAATTCTCTGTATGATTTATACTTAAATATAAGTAAATTGATCAATTCACCCAAATACCATAAGGGATATTCAATGTTAGAAATTTTTTTAGCAGGGACAAATTTATCAATTATTTTGTAAAGTAAACTGTAAAATGAGTTCACCATCCTCTCAGTATTCGAATTGATAAATAAATTGTCCCAGTGAATATTACTAATTTTATTATTAATTTTATAATAGTCAGCTTTATGAAAAATATATGATTTTTTAAATACTGGGCTTAGACTATTTACAATGGGAATGTCTACATAAATATCAAGAGGAGGGTGGTGACAATTTTTAATTGAATTAAATTGAGAAAAAATATAATACGACATACAATCAACAAATTCAGAGAACATGGTATTATAACTGTTACTCGGTAACATGACATTATTTCCAGCTAGCCATTGTAGATAAGGAAGATTGAAATTACCACATATTAAGAACTTATCATTAATATAATTATCTCTAATTTGCACTAAATTATTAAAAAAATTATTAGCCATATTATTAGAGATATACACAACATACATGTAACACGGAATTGTTAACATTCAGTGACATCCACACATCTTCCGCATCAGAAACCCAGGTAGATTTGAGTGTCATTTTGAGATGCTTACGTACACCAATAAGAACTCCATCGCCATCAGATTTAAGGGAAGCTGTTGATGATCTGTCTCGTCGAACAAGGTGAAAATTGTGTGCAAAAACTTCATTGTCATTGATAGAGTCATTGAGGAATGTTTCCGTCAAACATATAACGTCATATTCACAAACTGACGAATTTAAGTTTAAATTATTTAATTTAGTACGCAAACCGCGAACGTTCTGATAGTAGATAGACAGTACCATAGAATTAAGCAAGATTTATATAAAATAGAAAATCTAATTAATTTTATTTAAGTCCTCATTATCCCGTATAAGGTATACTCGAGATGTATCGGATTTTCGAGCATAAATTTTGCAATTTTTGCTCCAGATATATTAGAACCCTTTGTTTTTTAAGGTAGTACGAGCATTTTTGAAAAGGATGCTGTTATTATGTGTTAAATGTTCATTAATATAATTTTTTTTATCCGTTACATCAAATTTAAGAGTGTTTGTTGTTAAATTCTGATTTTTACTCGCGGAGATAAATGAGTTTTTAACATTTCTGTTAATAAATTTTACTATCAAGTTCTTTGGTTTAGGTTGATCACCACTTCCAGTCGGTATGCGATGGGCAGCATCGATGTCTTTATTTTCAATTGGTATTCCGATAGCCATTCCAATATCACATACAGTTTGAAGTACATCTTCATCACGCACTTCGGGTATATTCTGGATAATTATATTGTTCACACGAGAATATTGTTATAAGTCATTAATACAATAACACAGAGAATTAACTTCATTTTTAAAAGTTCATTTTCTTTTTTTAAAACTTCTACACATTTAATTTTTCCATTAAGTAATTTAAGCTCTGATTCAAAGTCACTTACCTTATCACAATAAAAGGTGCAGATTGAATCAAAGAGTCAAAAGTTAAATAAGCATATAATAGTTTATTAACAAATTTCATTAACTAAATGTTTAAATTTATTTTAATTACTTGGCACATAACACATATTTGCTTTTAAATCATCTTCTATGAAATTTAGATAGAAAATCAACATTTCTTTATATATAGTAGAAATAATTTTATCATTTTCTGAATATAAGTTTCTTTATATTGTCCAGGTATTAAATAAGTTTTTTTTATTAAGCAAAAATAGGTACTTCGACAACTATGGTCACTAATACCATGGTACATTTGGTTTTTACATAATTTTTGTTTTACAGTTTTTTAGTAAGTTCTGTATCGGTTAGGTAGTTTATTATGTTTCCTTCTATTTTACAGTCATTACCTACATTGTTTTCTAGGTTATTATTTATATTATGTTTAGTCATTTTTGTTCACTGTATTTTTTACATTCAACTATTATATGGTTTACCGTTACTGGCACTTTACACTTTTCAAGGATTGGGGGGTTTGATTTGTTTAATATGTGTACATGTGTTGAAAGTGAGTGTCCTATTCGTAGTCGGGTTAGGATGATTTGGTATCTTCTTTTATTGGGGATTTTCCATGGTGTTATATTTTCTCTTATGTTTCGTAGTTTATTTGTTGTATTTTGGGTCCATTTGTTTTGCCATTCTTGTTTTATTTATTTTTTTGTTATATATTTCTTTGCATCTTTTACTGATATTTTTAGGTTTTTTATGGTGTCTGAGTTGGTAGCGTTCTTGGCTGTTTGGTCTGTCAATTCATTTCCACTAATTCCAATGTGTGATGGAATCCATATGATGTTTATTTCTTTTTGTCTTGTCTTTGCTGTATGTATGTTGTCTTGGATATTTTGTATTATTTTTTTTTGTTGAATATGTCTTTCATGTCTTGTATGGTGCTGATGGTGTCGGTACATATTACAAAACGGATGTTGTCATTGTTTTTGATTTGTTCGGTCGCTTTTAGTATTGCGTATGTTTCTGCTGTATGTATACTGCATTTTGCGGGTAGTTGGTATTCTAGGGTTGTTTTTTCTGTGATTACACTGACGCCGATTTTATCGTTGTGATATGATCCATCAGTATATATGGGACTTGAGTTTTTATGTGTGTCTTTGATTTCATTGAATAAACTGCGGTAGAGCTCCGGTAGAGTTTGGTTTTTGGTATAGTTTGTTAGTTGTAAATTGTAGGTGGGTTGTTTGTATCACCATGGGGCATTTTTGTGGTAGAATTTCTGTTAGACTTCTGGGAATTCTATTTGGAGTTCATTGAGGTACCGGTGGATGTTATTGTAGAGGGGTGTTATATTTTTAATTATGGTAAGAGTTTGGAAAATTAAATTGTAAGTCGGATTTTCTAGGTCAGTTGCTAGTTTAATTATATAGTTTAATGATAATTGTTTTCTTCTTTGATGTAGTGAGTATTCACCAGCTTCTATAAGTACACTATTTATGGGGCTTGTGCGAAAGGCTCCGATGGCTTCTAGTGGCTGCGTTGTGTATTGTGTCTAATATCTTTAATATTGTAGGTTTTGCAGTTTGATAAACTATGCTTGCGTAATCTAATTTGGATCATATGATTGCTCGATAAATATTTAGTATGTTGTTCTTATGAGCTCCCCATTTTGTATGGCTAATTGTTTTTATTATATTTAACCTTCGGACGCATTCTTTTTTTAAGTTTATTATGTGGGGTTTCCATGTTAATCTTGTGTCAAAGATGACTCCTAAAACTTTGATATTGTCTGTGTATTTTGTGCTAATATTGTTTATTTTAAGCTCAGGGTGTTCGTGATTTTTGCGCATTTTACAGAAATGTATGGCTTGTGTTTTAGTGGGTGAAAAAGTAAAACCTGTTTGTTGAGACCATTCTTCGATTTGGTGTATTGAGTCTTGTAATTTGCTTTTTATTGTGTTGATGTTCTTCCCTTTGAAATATATCACAAAATCGTCTGCAAATAGTGATACACCGATAATTCTTGTTATATTTTATGATATTTCGTTTATGGTTATTAGAAAGAGGGTGGCACTTAATATTTCGCCTTGTGGGGCTCCATTTAATTGAGTTTTTTCTTTAGATAAACAGCCATTTGTTTTGACATTGAATGTTCTATTTTGTAGGAAATTTGATATATAATACAGAATGTGTCCATTAAAGTTGTATTGTTTTAGTTTATTATTATATAATACCTCCATGTAGTGTCGTAGGCTTTATTAATGTCAAGGCATACTGCGATTAGATGCTGTTTCTGTTTAAATGCGAGTTGTATTTCAGTTTCTAAAGATATAATTTGGTCAGTAGTAGAACGTCTTTCACGAAATCCGCATTGATTGTTGTTTATAAATCTATTTGTTTCTAAGTGCCAGAATAATCTTTTGTTGACCAGTTTACTCAAACAATTTGAGAGAGATATTGGTTAATAATTTAGTGGGTCTGTTTTCAGTTTATTTGGTTTTAATAATGGTATGGTTATTACCTTTCTCCACATGTCTGGGTATATAATTTGTTTTCATATAAAATTATATATTGCTAGTAGATACTCTAGGATCTCGTCTGAGAGGTGTTAAATCATTTCGTAGAGTATGCCATCTGGTGCTGGACTACTTTTTCCTTTCGTATTTTCTAATGCTTGTTTTAGTTCACCATACGAGAACGGTTGGTTTATTGGATTTTCTGTATCGTTTTCTATTAATATTTTTTCGGTTTCTTCTTTTGTATTTTTGTATTTTTGGAATTCTGCAGTATAAGAAGAATCATTTGAGTTGTCTTCGAATGTTTTCGCTAGTATATTTGCTATTTCTTGGTTTTCTGTGATATTTTTGTTATCTACTTTCAGAATTGTTGTTTGTCCAGTATTTTTGTTTCCCATAATTCTTCTAATTTTGTCCGATATGATGTGTTGGTGTGTTTGGGTTTATTTCTGTCACAAATTTCCCCCATGATTCCTTTTTGCTTTGTAGAATGGTTAATCTTAGAATAGCTTGCCTTTTTTTTGAGTGTAATAAAGATTTCTGTTGTATTGTGTTTCCTGAATTTGTACAGTGCTTTTTTATTTTCTTTAGCTGCTTTTTGACAGTTTTTTTCCACTATGGTACTGATATTTTTCTTTGTCTTATTTGTTTTTTGCCTATTGATTTATTTACTGCATCTGTCATGCATTGTGTAAAGTTGTTGACTAATTTGTTTATATCTTTATTTTCTCTGATGTTTGTGTCGTTTATTTTTGCTAATTGGACCGACCGCTGTGGATTGGTAGTAGCGTTCGCGCTACACGTGCCAGCGGTTCTGGGTTCGAATCCCGGGTAAGGTATGGATATTGTAAGTGTCTTTTCATCATTTCATCCCCATTAATATGGTATAGCAACAGAAAATGTTATAAAATAAATGTAAACAATGTCACCCCCACCTAAATATCACCGCTTTATATACGTAAAATGTATGAAAAAGGCGTAATAAATATTATTATTATTATTATTATTATTATTATTTTTGCTAATTGGGCATAGAGCTCCCAATTTGCATTTTCTGTTTTCCAACAAGCATATGTTTCATGTGTTATGGGTATATTTTGAGTGTATGTGTTAATTTTAATGGGGAAGTGATTACTAGTAAATAATGTTGGAATTATCTCCCATGAGAATTGTTGTGCAATTTCTGGTTGACATATACCTACATAAATCGATTGCTGAAAAGTTTCCATATTGGCTGCAAAAGTGTGTGTTATCACCATTGTTTAATAGTATAAGGTTTTGATCGTCTATTATTTTTTCCATAATTTTTCCTCTTTGATCTGTTTTATTGGGACCCCATATGTAATTATGTACATTATAGTCACCTATTACAATATACGGTTATGGTAATTGATCTATACTAATAGTGTTATATTTCTTTCTTCGATAGTGTGATTAGGAGGTAAATATAGACACCATATCGTCATTTTGTATGGTGATAGTATTTATATAGCAACAGCTTCCAAATTTGTATTTAAGTTTACTTGTTCTAAATAGTTTTTTGTTTTACAAAGTATTGCCACTCCTCCGCTGGCTGTTTTTTTCTATTCTGTCTTTTCTGTGTATGTCGTAATTTGGAATGTTTATGTTTTGTGCTTCTTTAAGTCTTGTTTCTTGAATACAGACAAGTTCTGTATCGAGTTATTTTATAATCATTTGTAGTTCGTCTTTATGAGAGAGGAGGCCGTTACAGTTCCATTGTAAAATCATTCTGACTCTATACTAGATTCTATATTTATTGATTCTTGGCTTCCGAAAGGTGATGTGGTTCATCTTTTAGCTGTTATTTAGTTTGTTTTTGACTGAGAATCTGTTTTTCATGGATTTTTGTTTTAGTTTGGGATACAGTTTACACATCATATATATATATATATATATATATATATATATATATATATATATATATATATGTATATATATATATATATATATATATATATATATATATATATATGCATATATACAGGATGGCCCAGTGAAAATTATCAGCGCAATTTTTGGCCACTTAACATTAATTTTACAAAAAACGCTCACACACGTCAATTTTAATATAAAGGGGGACAACTAAATGGATTAGTACCAATGGCATAACTTCAACCCTAAAATGGGGGTGGACTGCACCTCAAAAATTTTAAATGAAAAAGGGTGTGAAATATAACTTAGTTCGAAAGGCCTTTCAATTCTCAAAGTTTTGGAAATACGGTACGTTGCCGTAAATATTCTAAAAATTCGGGTAGCGTGGCATAAACTTTAGACTTCAAATAACCCCACAAAAAAAAATCCAACTTACAAATTACTTGTTTATTACAAACAACTTGTCGAAAGAATTGTTTATTTAGTTTCTGTCATTTGTTTTAGCCTACTTGATGGCAATTTTGAACACCTGATAAAATTTGTTTTAAACGATATTTCTCTGGAACTAATGATCGGATTTGAAAAATAAAAGAACTGTTGAGAAGAGAATTGAAAGGACTTTCGAACTGTACCATGTTTAACACCCTTTTCCATTTAAAATTTTTGAGATGCAGTGTACACCCATTTTAGGGTTGAAGTTATGCCATTGGTAGTAATCTATTTAAGTGTCCCTCTTTATATTAAAATTAACGTGTTCGAGCTTTTTTTGCAAAATTAATGTTAAGTGGCCAAAAATTGCGCTGATAATTTTCACTGGGCCACCCTGTATATATATATATATATATATATATATATATATATATATATATATATATATATATATTAATTTTGATACTTCAGTTGCAAATTCTTTTGCGATTGTGAGTGGGTCAGGGTCTCCCTGTACGTTTTCTAAGAATGTTTTAAATTCATCGTAATTTAGTATTTAGCACATATTTTTCTTGGTTTTGTATAATTTCGTCCTTAGTTAGTTCTAACTGATCTTCAATTTTAGTGTTCTCATCTGGTTTCGGCTTTTTGAATGTGGGTGTGATTTTTGATTGTTCTTCATTGTTTGTATTTCTGTCTTGTTCGGTATTTGTTGTCATGAGTAATTTTTTGTTTATATTTTTCATGTTTTCTGTTTCGGTTATTGTCTGTGACAGTGTTCTTTTTGTTGATTTTTGGATTATTTCTTTGTTTTCTGTTTCGGTTGTAGTCTGTGAAAGTGGTCTTTTTGTTGATTTTGAAGTTAGGGTTACCATTTCTGTTTCTAAGTTAGATTAGCATGGGTTGCTGCTATGGCCTGTCTATTTGCATATAAAGAATGTGATATTATCTTCGTTTAAAAATATTCTGTAACCTATGCCCTCGTATTTTAATAATATATTTTCTGGTACGTTTGTGTTATTATCAGGTGTAATATATACTTGCTTTCTAAAGCTTAATATATGGCTGTATTCAGAATCTTGCATTCCGACTCTTAGAAAAGTAATAGGTAATACTGTTTTAATTTCTAATTGTTTTAAATAATTTTCAATAACGGTGTGGGGAATTGAGGGGCATACGTTTGACAATATGATCCGTTTTGCCGGTGAGATTAGTCTGCGTATGTTGATTTCATGTCCTTCTATATTAATTTTATTGTTGTTCATTATTATATTATCTACCAAGTTTTTTGATTGTCAATACACGCATACTCTATTGTTCGATATTCTTGAAGCGAATATAATATTTTTTGGGCCTACAATGTTTCCAATATTAGTAATGTAGTCCTTGATCTTGAAGCCCTCTATTGAATTTAATAGAATTGCTTGATTTTTATTTGGGAAGGTATCTTCTATTTGTTTGCGTGCTATATTTGCAAATGTTTGGCGCGGTTGTGGGTTTTGATTAGACATGTTGGTACGATGAGTTAAGGTTGATGGGAACATGATTTGTTGAGACATAGCACCACTGTACTCAGCGGTGTTATTTTGTTTGTTTACGCTATTTGTTTAGAAATGGGGTTAGTGTTGGTGTTAGGTTAGATGAAACTTTATAGCGTATGGGTGTTTTGTGAAAATGTGTTGTAGTTATAGAGGATGTTTTTTACTGGATGAGAGCTCTACCTTTAACTGACGTTTTGCTGCCTTCATTTTTATTTCTTTACTGTCAACAGAATGAGTACAAATGTATATAAGCTTGGGCTATTTTTTACACGTGTTTATCACTTGACACTTAAAAAGGTAAATAAGTTTGAGTAATAATGTTCCTATAATATTCTTCAAAATGAAGAGATTTTAAATAACTTAGCGTATCAGACAAAAAGGTCACTCAAGTCATATATAAGTTTTAGTGAAATTTTATTCAACAGTATTTCATTTTTCATCCATTTTATAC
Organism: Stenolophus ochropezus; assembly: GCA_035578165.1. NCBI lineage: Eukaryota > Metazoa > Arthropoda > Insecta > Coleoptera > Carabidae > Stenolophus > Stenolophus ochropezus. The sequence continues at coordinate 165,332 of JAQOWZ010000143.1, forward strand.
AAATTGAATAGTCAGCTTCTAGTCTAGAAAACTTAATTTTTTTCGTCGTCAGTGCTATTTATTATATTTTTAATATATTCCACATAAACAAAACAATCTGACAAATCAAATAGAGTACTAGTCTGCGAATTATAGTTTACAATTTTGACAACGACTTCTATATTTATAAGGTAAATACCAACGAACAGGACTTTTTCATTATTTTTACAAAGGTTGTAGGCTTCTTATAGTAATAATCAAAATTCATAACTGGTTATCATTTCCTGAGTCATTCTATAGAAAAAGCAAAATATGAAATATAATATATAATAAATGATTTCATACTACAAAAAAATATTACCTTGTTATCTATTAATTTTTTCAGCGTCTTCTTCAGATTTTAAAAAGTTATAAAATTCCTTTATCTCTTCATCAAGATAATTAATGACTTCACTTTCTAATTCATGTAATAGTTTAATTTTCTTTAATTCTACAAGTAACTGAATAATATTAATTTCATTACTAAGATAACTATGTTTTCGCCTATAGTATATCGGTCTGAAGTATCTCTGCAAGAATCATTTAAAAGATTTTCGAAATCTTCATTGAAGCGCGTTCGATTGAAAACTATTTCATGAAAGTAGTCCCATGCCGAATAATAGCAATGTTTTTTAAAATTTGTTATAGCAGATTGTAGTTCAGTAGCGTCCTTCTGTTAACGACACGTACGCAGCCACATTTTTTCACATACACTTTAAACAAAGCAACAGCATGTCTTGAACTTTACTGGATCCACTTATTTCAAACTGCAGTCTATCCCATATATAAGTATCTAATTTATATCTTAGTAACGATGAATATTAATAACAAGTTTAAGTTTTACAAATTTTCATACTTGCAATATCAGACCTGTTTAATAATGCGTAGTATTTGCATTTATTGTTGTTAAAAAATCGACGAAATAGGACAATTCTCCAATTTTAAGCCAACAAAATGGCGTGAATTTGTATTATATAACCCTTATAAAATTAAATCTAAATCTTTTGGTGATAAAATTTTATGCGATTTGGGGGCCTTGATGTTATCGCTTGAAGATATCAAGGCTTTCAATGATACAACTAACTTACTGGTTATTTATACGGGTCTAAAAGATATGACAGGTGAACGCCAACCTGCAGTTTTTAACGACCGAAAAAGATGCAGAAGATCTCATAAACGATAGTATGCAACAATGTCCTTCAGGGTTGGGTTTTCAACCACGTACGTCGCTAGTAATATTATATATATATATATATATATATATATATATATATATATATACCGGGTGTCCCAGCTCGACCGACACATGGGAGTTTTACATGGGAAATCAGTTAATTATGAATAGTATCTCCCCAGTGCAAGATATTAACTTGAAATTTTGTATACTTATCGGAGAATATTAATTCTATGGATCACACTTATTTGAAATATGCAATTTCGTCTGTAGGGCGAGATTTATTAAATTTAAAATCTAATATTTTCGTTCAAAATCAGACAGCCATGGAAATAAAAGAAAATATTTATCTAATATTTTAGTGAAGTATCACTGATTTTAATTCTTATTCCCTGTATTTTAATATTATTTAAGTTGAATTTAGTTTCTTTTTGTTAAATAACATACCAATATTACAAAAATATAAATATCTACAATGACATGTCATTAACTATCAGAACTGTCACATAGATATTTTCTTTTATTTCCATGGCTGACTGATTTTGAACGAAAATGTTAGATTTTATAATTTAATAAATCTCGTCTTGCAGACGAAATTACATATTTCAAATAACTGTAATCCATAGAAATAATATTCCCCAATAAGCATACAAAATTTCAAGTTAATATTTTGCACTGGGGAGATACTATTCATAATTAACTGATTTCCTATGTAAATCTCTCATGTGTCGGTCGAGCTGGGACACCCGGTATATATATATATATATATATATATATATATATATATATATATATATATATATATATAGTACAGGGTGAATACTGAAAACCTTGACATAGGGAAATAACATGGGAAAACAGTTTTTTGCTGTTTCCATCTGTCCCGCTAAATAAAATCGGATGTATATGGTATCGTTAGTTACATTACTTAATTTTGCATCTAATAAAACCAAATGTTGTATAATATGGCCTTTTCTAACTGAAATATTTTATAAAATAAATTGTATTTTGAAGGTTATCCTTCATATTTCCGAATAAGAAACGTCAAAACAAAATGCTCCATAGCCGAGTGGATAAGAGGGCGGATTCATAATATAAATAATCTACAAGACCTGGTTCGAGACCTCCTTGGCCCTATGTTTTTTTAATTAAATTATACTTAAAATATTTTTATTATATTATATCAGAATGCTCAAATTTTGATACTAGGTTACGAATACTAGCAAAAATATTTGGAATAACTCTTAAACTTTTGCCCTAATAATAAAGTTTTATAATATTTATTATATCTTCTAATACCTACTAAATCCATTTCGAAACATGAAATACAAAATTATACACCAAAAACTAAATTCGAATTAATTGTTATGTTTGACAGACAGCAAATAATAATTCTATTAAATATTTGGATTTTTTTTTTATTTATGAAAATATGAATATTTCTATTTTATTAAAATAGTCTGATATAATAAAGATATTTTATTCATAATTTAATTTAAAAAAAGTAGGTCGAGGTGGTCTCGAACCATATTTATTTGGTTTTTACATAATTTTTGTTTTACAGTTTTTTAGTAAGTTCTGTATCGGTTAGGTAGTTTATTATGTTTTCTTCTATTTTACAGTCATTACCTAGATTGTTTTCTAGGTTATTATTTATATTATGTTTAGTCCTTTTTGTTCACTGTATTTTTTACATTCAACTATTATATGGTTTACCGTTACTGGCACTTTACACTTTTCAAGGATTGGGGGGTTTGATTTGTTTAATATGTGTACATGTGTTAGAAGTGTGTGTCCTATTCGTAGTCGGGTTAGGATGATTTGGTGTCTTCTTTTATTGGGGATTTTCCATGGTGTTATATTTTCTCTTATGTTTCGTAGTTTATTTGTTGTATTTTGGGTCCATTTGTTTTGCCATTCTTGTTTTATTTATTTTTTTGTTATATATTTCTTTGCATCTTTTACTGATATTTTTAGGTTTTGTATGGTGTCTGAGTTGGTTGCGTTCTTGGCTGTTTTGTCTGTCAATTCATTTCCACTAATTCCAATGTGTGATGGAATCCATATGATGTTTATTTCTTTTTGTCTTGTCTTTGCTGTATGTATGTTGTCTTGGATATTTTATATTATTTTTTTTTGTTGAATATGTCTTTCATGTCTTGTATGGTGCTGATGGAGTCGGTACATATTACAAAACGGATGTTGTCATTGTTTTTGATTTGTTCGGTCGCTTTTAGTATTGCGTATGTTTCTGCTGTATGTATACTTAATTTTGCGGGTAGTTGGTATTCTAGGGTTGTTTTTTCTGTGATTACACTGACGCCGATTTTATCGTTGTGATATGATCTATCAGTATATATGTGACTTGAGTTTTTATGTGTGTCTTTGATTTCATTGAATAAACTGCGGTAGAGCTCCGGTAGAGTTTGGTTTTTGGTATAGTTTGTTAGTTGTAAATTATATATATATATATATTAATTTTGATACTTCAGTTGCAAATTCTTTTGCGATTGTGAGTGGGTCAGGGTCTCCCTGTACGTTTTCTAAGAATGTTTTAAATTCATCGTAATTTAGTATTTAGCACATATTTTTCTTGGTTTTGTATAATTTACCTGGGTCAGTAACGACTGTAGCAAACCAAATTCTTCCATGTTCTCAGCTTTGATTTTTTTTTACTGCTTCTTTAGGCATTTTTCTTTGCAATTTGTATTTTTCATACTAATTTTCTCTCTTGGTGCTTAGATATTTCTTCTACTTCTTCTTTTACTTATTCATTCCACCAATGGGATTGTTTCCTATTGTTTGTGGTTCTAGTTGTTCCGCATGCGATTTTCATTGCTTGTATTATTATGTTTTTGAAAGTGTTCCACATTACCTCTGTATCGTTCATATTTGGTGTTGGGGTCTGTTTTATTATCTCCTTGGTATTATTTTAGTATTTTTCTCTGGTTTCTTGGTCTTTTAATTTGTCTATTTTATATTTTATTGATTTATTTTCGTGACTGGGTACTATGTCTATTTTCCTTTTTTTATTTCTTTTACTTTCATTGTTGCCACTACTAGATAATGGTCGCTTCCTATTTCACTTCCACGTTTGACTTTTACATCTTTTATTCTTTTTCTTTGAGAACTGCTGGTATATTTGTGTATGTCGTTGTGTTCGAATACAGTGTTTAGTATTTTAAGTTCATTAATAATGCAAAAGTCTATTGCCATTGTTGTTTTTGATTGGTTCTCCGTGTTTCCCCATTATTTCTTCTAGTCCTTTATTTTTGTTTCCCACCCTAGCATTGAAATTTGATTGGCTCGTCTAGTTTATCATATTCTATCTGCAGTCACGAAGCAGTTTTATTTGAACAGTATTTTTGAACGTAAATATGTTATCAAAGTTACCGAAGCTCTACCTTCCAAATATTTTAAAACTATTGCCTAGATTTTTGCATTCAAGTCAAGAAATCGCGCAAGGCCAGCGCGCGCATGTCTAGTAATGGCAGAACAACATGGAGTTTTATTTGTTTACATTGTGTTTTTGTGAAGTTGTTCTATGTAGTGCCAAACACATCGCAGTGGTTTTTGTAAAAGTGGAGTTTTGAAAAACATAACCACCGAACATGTGTTTGGGTTGAAGTCAAATTGCTCGAGCAGTTAATTTCATGTGGCGAAATTAACTCGTTTAGTGATTTAAGGCAATAGTAAGTGTATTTTTTTATTACTGTTTGTATTGTTTTTAAATGTTATTTATTTATATTTATTTTTATATATTGTATTTGTAATTGTTTTGTAACTATGTTCACCTCTGATAATGGGTACGACGGGAAGGGGGTGAACATTTATAAAAGCGCGGTCGTTGATCGACTCGTGGCTTTTTTTAGTGAGTTTTTGGCTAAATAAAGGCATAACAAATAAAAGTTGTGAAGCAGAGTTTATTATTTGAATTATTTTCATTTGTTTTCTATCCTTCCACTGGTGAACGTAAGGTAAGTGGAAGTGAAGTATTTATGGGAGAATTGGAATAGTGTTTTGCCGTTTTTCACACCCTTATGTGAGCAAAACGTGTTTGTAAAAAAATCATTCATTTTCATCCCGTGCACGAGTTGCAATAGTTTGTGGATTCCTATTTCTAGGTGCGGAGAAGAACTAGCGATTGCGCTACCACTATCGAGATAATTTTGGATGAATTTCGGCGTAGAAAGAATCCTCGAATCCGTCATTTTGCTTCGTAAGCCGCGGAACAGGATTCGGCTTATTTTTTATCAGCCACCGCCAGGACTGATCAAGGATAGTTTTGCTGAATTTGGTTTTGCGTTCGTTTTTACTTCGCCCTCGCATCGCGTGCACGTGGGTGAGCGACCAACGCTAGTTGTAAGAATAACCGATTTTTATCCGAAATTTATTTATGCTTTTATTTACGTCTTTTTACTGTCTTTTTTTTTTTGGAAAGTCGTTCCGTGATATTGTGTTCAAGCGAGCGACCACAACCAATGTTGGAATCCGTACCTTGGATATTTTTCTCCATTGTGATATCCGTGGCCGTCGTCACTGGAAGCCTGTGATTTAGACATCTCTACCGTTACGTAGAGTGGCGCCCGAGATTTGGCAACGAATGGTGCGACAGCGTTTGTATATTTTATTATACCGTGCCTGTCGACTAATTATTGTGCTTTTGCACGAGTTATTGTTTTGTAGGCTGTGACGACGTATTTTACATTTACCGGCGTCGGTCGGCGTCGATCCGCGTTCTTGCCTGATTTTGGCTACCAAGCACCGGGGAGTGATCTTGCTTACAGTTTGAGCGGGTCGCGGAAGAACGACGCTCGGCGTCGCGACGCTACTACTCTAAAAACGGGGCTGTCGGTCGGGCATCGGAGTATACTATCGGGAAGACTTGTCAAACTTGATACACGGTTCCTAGTTTCTCGGGCGTCGTGATTACAAGTCTAGACTCCTCACCAAGAGTCGGCGTCTGTCTCCTACCCCGCAGAGTTAAGGTCTCTTGGTGGCGGACTTGCAATCAGCGACGTTCAACACCCACAATTGGGTACGGTAAGCTAAAAAAAGTCACGCGGCGTCAAGTGCCAGTCCTCGAGGACATCGCAGTTTCTCTTTTTCTTTTTTCGAGTCGTTATTCTGGTTCTGATTCTTTTTTCTTTTGTATTGGTGAGCGTAGTACTTTTTTACTTTTATTGAGAGCTTTGTCGTAGTCTGCGTCTTCCGATCCTCTAAGCCTTTTGTTCATTCCTTCTATCACTTTTGTATTATTATTTTAATTGTATGTTTATTTTTTTTAACTACGCCACTGGAGCATCTACAGCACTTGAGTCCGAGTCGCGCCCGCGCCGCACTCTCGCAACTCGCACTGTCCGCTCACAATTTTCCCGCGCTAGCACACCCATTTGTTTCTTAACCTCACTGCATACTGTTTTGGTCTGTATTATTTTATACTATATCTCTACTGCACTAGAATACACTAATAAAGATCACCACTGCACTTTTACTTCACTGTCATTTGCTACTCGCACGATAATTCCCATTATTTTGGATATATTTTCGGTGTTTGTAAACAAACGTCTCACTGTGACAAACGTCAAAATGCAACTCCTCCAAAAAATTTCTATACTTAACTGTAATTCTATCATTAGCATAAAACAAGATTACTGTTTAACTAACCATAGGTTTTGTTTGGAATCATACAGCTACATAGATAATCCCTTTTCTAAATTATTCCTTTATAAAGGGTGAGTGAAAAATATGAGTTCAGTTGAATCGAATCAGTTTTTGAAACAACTACTTGTTATAAATTAAAAGAAGTCAAAATGTGGAGACCATGGAATGAACAAGAGGACGAAAGAAATTATTCAGAATGTTTATTTTTTTTTAATAAAGACAAAAATTGCGATTTAGTACTTAAAAAAAAACAGCTGAAGCAATCGATGTGCCATATAGTACTGTATGAAAAATTGTACATTCTGCAGCAGAAGAAAAAAAAAACACGATGTGATGCTGGAAAAACAAAAGCAGTGAATGAATTTGAGAAAGACGTTATACGTAGAACTATTTATAGTACGTATAGTGAAAAAGTGCTGCCTACTATTCGAAGTTTAAACCAGAAATTAGTGACCAACGAAACTCACAATAAATGTTCAGTGACAACACTTTACAAAATTATAAAGAATATGAAGTTTAAGTATGAAAAAGTGAACAAACGACAAAATATTATGAAAAGCCGAAGAATATGTGAAATGAGACATTTTAAAATTTAAAAATCGTAATTTCTAAATTTACGGAATTTGGTGTTAGTTGGTAATACTGTAACGTATGATAAATGTCAAATATCAAAAAAATAAATATTTTAAATACACCATATTTAAAATTCAGTATATTTGCATATATTGCGCTCACTTTTATAATATATGAAAACATAATTCAATTCATAACATCTCTTCACATTTTCCAAAAATATCAAATAAAAGTTTCATATTGAATTGTCAAAAGTAACGGACATATGATATTTTTTGACATTATAATATTTCAGCTATGCTACCAACTTTATAAAAATAAATTGTACTAGGCAAACTATAACCGAACTACGTTGGGTGCTGTTATAGTTTTGTAACGGAAAATAATATTAATGACGAGTTCATTATTAATCTAATGAATGTAGTAGTAGTTCTGAAAGTGAATTAGATTTTTGTAATGACAGTGACATACAGGTTCATAGTAGATTGATAATTCTAAATTTGTTTTTTTTTTTATGTTGATTTTTAACATTCTCTATAAAATATTATGCATATGACAGTGACATACATGCAATAGCAAATAAATAATTCATAGATTGTTATATTTATATTGACTTTTAACTTTGTTAATAAAAAAATGTGTATTATTATATGTTGTGTTTTATTCCATGAAAATTAACAAATTACCAGGGGAAAATAAATTTTCAATTATTCTAAATCCATCTCTTGAAATTTTGACATTTTTGCAACAATAAATTTTCTTTAATCCACTTAGGGTTTACTCACTACAGGGGTGTAATGGGAATAGTTTTCTTATATCTATGAACAAACTGTACATCTAGTGCCACTACAATTTTCATACTGCGAAAAACCAGTCGCGCAGCTCACACTCACGGTCTACATTTGTCGCAATACTAAGGCGAAAACTGAATACACTACAAATTGCCTGTGCTCTAAGCATACCTAACCAATCGACTGACTTAATAAAATTACACTACTCAAGTATTTAATCTGTAATTACTCAAAACTGGAATACTATATTAATTTATTACGTTAGCAATCAACTCTGAAACGGATGATAAAAGAAAACACTCTGCTTAGTGTCAGCTCTGACCTAAAATACAGTGAGCTGAGTATCATAGTGTTAACCTTCAGTGGCCTTTTACCTCCTCTTATAGCCACCCCTGTACCTCGCACTTAAAGATGTTATCTAGTATCTGAGATGTGCTGAGAAAAGGACTCTTTCCTTGCTCTGAGACGTACGGATATAAGGACCCTTATCTTATTCTAAACCATTCTGTTGTAAGGACTCGTTCCTTATTCTAACTCATACTGTTGTAAGGATTCTTTCCTTATTCCAACTCATACTGTTGTAAGGACTCTTTCCTTACTCTAAACTATAGTCATATACGATCAGGTATCGCTCAGTTACCTTAAACACACCCTTTTCACCTGTTCACTAAGAACTCTATTCGAAGACTAACTCTTTTCTCTCTTGTATAATCATTGTGTAAATTAATTACCCCCTCACTCATTACCTCATCATAAAATTATTAAGCTTATTTATTATCAGTTAATAACCATTATGCAATTCTAATATCACATATTAATAGGAATTCATGCTACTTCTATTTTATAACACTCGCATCAACAATCGCGACAACATTTAAGAGATACCGATTTCTATTGAGCTGCGCCTACGACCAACAATGCCAGTATGATCAACCAAATAACAATTAGCATAATTAGCTTTTGAGTCCTCCTGTTCACATTTCCTCAAATCATTTTCTAACTCAACAGGAGTCTGACCTTCAGGCATTATTCTCATTCTATCATGAGGATATTTGTATGTACGTTTAGAATTCAATGCTTTTAGCACGTATCTGTCACCTTCAAGTACCTCAACAACTTTATAAGTGTAACAAAACGCCTGATCCAGTTAAACAAATACTCGTTTTGTTATTTATCTTGCTGTTGACTTGTTTCAAAATTCTTTCTGGTAATAAATAGTTTGAAGAGTTGTAAAGATTTTCGAAATTTCGTTTGGCTTTTAAGTTTATTGTTATATAGCTTTTAAAGGTTTGCTTCGGATGGTCATAAACCATCAACCCTGAACGGAATCGTTGTCTGATTCTCAGACGACGCCAACTTTCTAATTTTTTGTACATCTCAGTGTTTTGAGACTGCACCCTGTTAGAGACTTTGGAGTGCAACTTATTTACACGCCCATAGAGAAGATGATTAGTAAACTTGCGAGAATCAGAAAACGGGGATGAATTCTTTAACTGGAAGGGTATGGGCCGTCTGAGGTAAGCTTTTGGAAATTAGCGAGTTAATGGAGTCACAGACAGTCACCGAGTAAAGAAGAGTCAATCATGACTCGTTTTGTAAATATTTATTTTTAGGCGGCTGGTACATAAATTGTTGTTTTTCGTATCTGATGACAACCTTAAAGTATCAATTTTTATTTGACATCTGTCAAAGTCTAAATTTTTGGCCGCTTGTTTATTCATTATTGATTTACATAGTTCATATTAATGTGATTAATTATTTTAGAATATAATAACAAATGTAAGTAAAATTTTAACTATTCCTTTACAAATATTAATGAAAAAATAATGAATTTGCGAGTAAAAATAGCGGCCGTAAAGTAAATGCGGCCGTAAGGTAAATGCGGCCGTAAAGTAAATGCGGCCGTAAAGTAAATTTTGACAGATGTCAAAAATTGATTTTGAATGAAAATTCATAATTTCTTGTTGTAATCGCCTAAAAAATGTTGTGTGCACCTCGGCTAAAAGTTCTTTTTGGACCTCATCTGATTTGTAACCTCGGCTTTGCCTCGGCTGCAAACTTCAGTTTCGGCCCAAAAAGATTACTTTTAGAACCTTGATACACAAATAACTATTATAAGTAACTTTAAGTTTTATTCTCACATATAACGTGTAATTATTTAGTAGTAGTTTTTAACATTTAACTTGGTATCATATTAGTAAATTCTAATTCATTGTAATATATTTTATTTTAAAGTTTTATTATTATCGCTTTGTTTATTTTATTTTTTTTTCCTAAAATTTGTTTCATTATACTAATTAAAAATAATCTGATGGCAGCAATCATAAATTCTACCATTTTCGACATTTTATTCTAAATCCATAAATTACTTTTTATTAAATTAAAACCCAAAATTCAATAGTTTAAAAATTCGCTTTTGGCCATTGTTACATAAGGTTCTTTATACTTTAGTTCAAGTTTTGTCTGATTACGTTCTTCGTTTTGAATTAACAAAAAATCTCCTACTACAAATTTATTTACTTTGGCTTTGCCAATGTTAATTGCAGCTTGATCTCTAACGTCAGTTATATCTACTTCCGGTTCTGGCTCATTTGTTAACATTAAATTTAAAAGTCTTGCAACCTTTAAAATCATTAATTCTAGAGCCTAGAGGACTAAATTTGGTAGTACGATTAACTGTACAATTCAATGCTAGTTGGATTTCAGGTAATGCATCTTGCCAGGAACAATATTTTCTTGTTTCCACTCCAGTTAGCAGACCTTTTAAAGTTCCCATAACATGTTCTACCTGACCATTAGCACGAGAACCACCGGTAGCAATTAAATGTAAGCTGATATTGTGTGAATCACAAAATTCTCTAAACTCTTTACTAGAAAAACAGCGACCTTGATCAGCAACTATACGAGTTGGGGTACCAAATAAAGCTATACTACATTTTAATATAGTAATACTATTTTCAGTATCTATATTCGAAGTGTGGTGTAAGAGAACAAATTTCGTGAAAGCATCAATGAGAACAAAAACGTCTTCTTTTGTATCATTTTTTGCCGCTTAATGTTCCTGTTGTATCGATGTGTAAAGTGTGCCACGGAATTGCTACTTTTGGTATCGGATGTAATTCAGCTTGAATCTTGCCTGAATGAGATTTCGATATTTTACACGTAATACAATTATTAATAAATTTCCTGACATATTTTGTCATATTTTCAAACCAATAAAATTCGAAAACTTTTTCTAAAGTCTTTTCCCAACTAAGATGCATAATGGCTTCGTGCGTATGTTTAATAACAGACCATCTCAGTGCTCTGGTCAAAATAGGTAAGCATCGAGTTTTACCATTTCTTTGTATCTTTCGGTAAAGAACACCGGAACGTAATTCGTAAGTTTTAGCAGCGTTCGCATTAAACTTATTATTATTAAAATCGGAAATAAGTTTAGGAACTTCGTCATCACGCTGATGTTCAGCAAATATCCAATTAGTTGATAAGTTAGCCATATCAATTTGTTTGTGTTGAACATTTTCGAAAATATTATTAGAAGAATTTGGTAGAAGATTTTGTGAAAATAAATCGGCATGACACATACGTTACCCATCTCTATGCATAATTTCAAAATCAAAAGCCTGCAAGAATGCCCACCATCGATGTACTCGGGGAGTAACATCTAATTTCTTGTGTGATGATTGCAATGAGTTACAGTCTGTAATGACAATAAACTTACGCCCATATAAATAATGTCGGAAATGTTTAATAGAATTTACAACGACCAGGGTTTCTAATTTATAAGAATGATATTTGGACTCTGCTATTGTAGTACGTTTACTAACATATGCAACGACGTGTAACTTTTTATCTCGTTTTTGCATTAAAATCGCACCATATCCCAAAGAACTTGCATCTGTATGAAATTCTATGGTATAATTTGGATCAAATATCATAAGTACCGGTTCACTTGTTAACAATGTTATTATTTTCTGTCGAATACTTTCGTGAGACGGTTTCCAAACTATAATGTTACCTTTATTAGTTAATAAAAGATAGAGTGGAGCCATAATTTGTGTAAATTTAGGAACAAACTGTTGAAAATACGAAGCTATGCTTATAAGTTGACGCAATTGAGTCGTAGTTTTAGGTGGCTGTAATGTTGTTAAGGCTTCTATTTTCTTTGGATTCGGCCTAATTTCTCCAGCCCTAACTTCAAATCCGAGATACTCTACCTTCTGTTTCAAGAATGAACATTCATCAATGTTAAATGAAAATCCAGCCCCCGTTAATGTTTTTAAAACAATTTGAAGTCTCTCTATAGCTTCCTCAATATTACTAGCCACGATAAGGAAGTTGTCCATATAGACAATTACAAATGAATGTGCAAACTCTCCTAACGCTTTAATGACCGCTCGCTGAAATACTGACGGCACATTCCGTAAACCAAAATAGTCAAGTACTCATACTGACCGTTAGGTATAACAAACGCAGTATATTCAATAGATTGCGGGTGAACAGGAATTTGATCCGTAATAAGGGGAAGGGGGTACCTTTTAGGTATAGTATTATCATTTTATTCACGATAATCTACGCACATTCGATCATTACCATTTTTCTTTTTAACAAATAGTATGGGACTTGCAAAAGGAGAACAACTGGGTCGAATTATATTTGCACGTAACAACTCATTGATTCTATTACGCACAATTTTTCGTTCATCGGGATTTAATCTATATGGATGTCGACAGACAGTTTTTTTTGGGTCTTTAAAACGTACTTGCATTGAATCAGTATTAAAACGACTGTTAGGTATACCACGTATAAAGTTGTTTTTGAAATAATTTAATTTTGAAAGTAATTTCGGTTTAAATTCTGATGAAACATCGGTTTAAATATTTTTAAAGTTGGTAGCTGTTTGATCCCCTGAAATGCATACGTAAACAATGTTTACTTTAGATAAGCTTAACTTATCGGAACTCATAAACACAGCCATGCCTTGACTCAAAATCTCACGACCAATCATAATATTGTTCCTCAAAAAATAATTAGTCAAAACATAAAATAATATTTAAAATATCTGAATGTCCGAAGTTCATTGTCACAATATTTAAAAACAAAATTGTTCCTTTCAAGAACTCGTCATTGAGGATCGTATCCGATGCAGTATACAATATAAGGTTTAATGCAAAGATCGTTGTAAAATAAGATTCAATGTAATAAACCAAATATGACACTGAGCGGAATACAAAACTCGGCACTGTTTGTGTCACTACGCGTTTCGATCTTTCGATCATCATCAGGTAACTGAAATTAGGGAGTTTGGGATCTAGATTTTATAGGGTCATGGTTATGGAGTAATTTTATTGGGCGGAAGATTATGTCTGATTGACTGTTAATTTGGACGTTTATAATTGGTTTGTATGATTTTTCTTTGTAGATTTCTAAGTTTTCGATAATGTTAAGTCTGTTACTTTTATTTTGTATTTTACAAATTGACATTATGTCCTCGATTTTACCCGCTGCGTGTTTATTATCTATTAAATGAGTCGCGTAATTTGAGTCAGTTTTAAAGTTTTTAAATGAATTTATATGTTCTTTATATCTGTCTTTAAATTTTCGTCCGGTTTGACCGATGTAATTTAAATTACAAGTTCCGCATTTTAATTTATAGATGCCGCTATTATTATATTTATTTTTTATTTTCGATGTTATTATTAATTTGGTTTTTAAGGTTATCTTCGGTCTTATTTGCTATTTTTATGTTACTGTTCTTAAATAATTTAGTTATGGTGTGGGTGAATTTACTGATATAAGTAAATTTAGACCATTGTTGTTTAATGTCCGTGTTTGATGTAATTTGATTTTTGTTTTTGTTTTTAATCTTGTGTTTTATATTTTTATGTAATTTGTTAACGATAGTTTCAGTATATCCGTTTTTTAATGCAATTTGGTGGATTGTATTTAATTCATTTTTATAGATTTCTTTGTTTAAGGGCACGGTTTCAAGGCGATATATTAGGCTTCTAAGGGCAGCGAATTTATGTTGTTTAGGGTGTTCTGAAGTTGCGTGAATTATGTTATCAGTTTGTGTCGGTTTACGGTAAATTTTATATTCAATTTTGTTTGCAATTGTAATAATTGTTAGGTCGAGATAATTTATTTCATTATTAAATTCTTCTTCTAAGGTAAATTTTATATTAGTATGGTAATTATTAATTTCGTTTAGTATTTCGTTAGCATTTTTATGGTTAGTTATACAAAGAACATCATCTACGTACCGTATCCATTTTATAATTTTATATTTAGTTGCTATTTTAGTAAGTAGTTTATTTTCTAAATGTTGTAAGAATATTTCTGATAATATACCGGATAGGGGGCTTCCCATAGCTAAACCGCTGTTTTGTTTATAATATTTATTATTAAATTGGAAGTGGTTTTGGTTTAGGACGGTCGTTAAAAGATTAGTTAATTACAAAATAAACGATGGGTCAAATCCTTTATCTTTTAATGTATCTTTAATTATTGTTAATGTTTCTTTTATTGGTATATTAGTGTACAGGTTAATTATGTCGAAAGATATTAACCGCGTGGTTTCATTTAATTTTAAATTTTTAGTTTCCGTTATTAATTCTAAATTATTTTTGATGGTATGTTTATTATCTAATTCAAGTATGTTTTTGAGTAAAATCGCGTGTGTGTGTTTTAGATATTTTATAAGTCGGAGCTTGGGTAAAGTTAACTAGTGGTCTTATGGGTACGTTAGTCTTGTGAATTTTAGGTAGAGCTTTTAATGTCGGTGCTTGGGGGTTCATGTTTAGTTGTAGGTACATTTTATTTTTATCAATTATTAATGGAGAATTTTTAATGGCGTTTTTTAAATCCGTTTGATTTTTATTAGTTGGGTCACGTTTTAGTTCGGTACAATTATTATTATTAATAAATTCTATAGTTTTGTTTACATATTCGTCTTTGTTTATTATAACGATTGTATTACCTTTATCAGCTTTTGTTAAGATCGCGTTGTTGTCTTTTATTTTATTTTTAATCGATTTGACGGTTCTCATGTATTGTTTATTTTCTTTATTATTACGATTTTGGTTGTTTTTAATAATATCTTCAAATTGTTTAGCTGCAAAATGTCTGGTTTTATCTTGTTCTTCAACTGGTAATTTTTGAATTGCTTCTTCTGTATCTATTATTAGTTTCTCGATGTTATGTTGAAAGTTTAGAGGTTTATTATGTTTTAGTCCTTTGTTTAAAGTGTTAATTTCCGCCTGGTCAAAATTTATTGATGTTAAGTTTTCGACTCTTTTATAAAATTGAGGAATATTCTTTTCGGGTGTGTTATTTTTATTATATTCTGCCGTGAGTTTCTTTAGTTTTTTGTTTAATGTTTTGTATTTAGTGGTAATTTTGTTTTGTATTACATTATTAGTGTAGATATAAGAACTTATAGAGGACCAAATTGTGACTCAGATCACTACCTAGTGGGAGCCCAGCTAAAACAAAGATTAATCGCAGCTCCGAGAGTAAAAAGTATTCAAAGAAAATATTGGGATCTGGAGAAACTTCAAAATGAAGAAGAAGTGAAGGCCTACCAGGAGGCATTGCATGTAAAGCTAAATGAAGAAACCGAAACCAAAGAAGACATCGAGATAACATGGAAAAGCATAGAAAGAGCTATAAAGAAGGCAGCCGAGGAAACAATCGGTGAAAAACAGAAACGGAAAGATGTGGACTGGTTTGACAATGAATGCAGAGAAGCTATAGACAAGAAAAATGAAGTACGACAATTATTGCTGCAGCGAAGAACAAGGGGGAATGAAGAGAAATATAAGCAACTAAGAAGACAAGCGAATAAAACATGTAAAAGAAAGAAGAAACAAATGTATGAAGCCCACTTTAAAGAAACAGAGCTCTTAAGTAGCCAGCACCCAAGGAAATTTTATGAAAATGTCCGTAAATTTAAAAACGGATTCCAGCCAAGGACAGATGAATGCAAAGACAAGAACGGGACTGTACTAGGAGAAGAAAATAAGGTATTACAAAGATGGGCTGAATATTTTAAAGATTTGTTAAATGCAGAACAACAGGAACAATTGATCACCCCACCTTATAATGGAACTGAAATACCGATAGAAGAACCATCACGTCATGAAATAAAACATACCATACAAAAACTGAAAAATAACAAATCGCCTGGGGAAGATGACATAGTCGCAGAATTAATTAAATACGGGGGAGAAGAAATTATTGATGCATTACACCAACTAATAACAATGACATGGAAACAAGAAAGAATGCCTGAAAGCTGGAAAACAGGACTTATCTGCCCAATCTTCAAGAAAGGAGACAAATTATCCTGCAATAACTACAGAGGAATTACTCTCCTGAACGTAACATACAAAATTTTAACGTCAATCATCAACGACAGGATCAGGACATATGCCGAAAACATAATAGGGGAATACCAATGCGGATTCCGCCCGAACAGAAGTACTACAGACCAAACTTTTATAATAACACAAATTTTAGAAAAATACTATGAACACGACATTGATCTGCATATGTTGTTTGTAGACTTTAAAAAGGCATTCGACAGTATAAATAGAGTAAAAATGTACGAAATTATGGAAAAACAAGGAATACCTCAGAAGATAATAAGATTAGTAAAGATGACTATGAACGACACGAAAGCGAAAGTAAAACTTGGTAAAAAGTTAAGTGAGAGTTTTGTGCTAGAAACAGGAGTTAAGCAAGGAGATAACCTTTCAACAACTTTGTTTAACCTGGTATTGCAAGAGGCTGTAAGAAAAGTTACTAGAAATGGCACAATCTTCACAATGTCCAGCCAGATATGCGCATATGCGGATGATATTTTAATCGTATCTGAAAACCTACCAAAATTAAAAGAGCTTTACCTAGAAATGGAGATGGCAGCAAACAACATAGGATTGCACGTAAACGAGAATAAGACAAAGTATATGAAAACCTCAGTATCCGAGACTAGAAGAACAATTGGAAATATAGAGATAGGCAAAAACCATTTCGAAGGTGTATCCAACTTCACATACTTGGGAGTAAAAATATCTAATAATCGCGATATAAGTTTAACTATAAAAGAAAGGTTAATTCAAGGAAACCGAGCTTACTTCGCAAATAAAAGAGCGTTTCAAAACCGATATATATCACGAAGAACCAAGCTACGATTGTACAAAACATTAGTGCGACCGGTGGTTACATATGGTTGTGAAGTGTGGACATTGAAACAATCGGATATAAACAAACTACAGATATTTGAGAGAAGAATTATGAGAAAAATTTTCGGAGGAGTTAAGGAAGGTGATCTGTGGAGAAGAAGATACAACGAAGAGATTGAGGAACTAATTGAAAAGCAAAACATCATCAGATTTGTAAAGTCTCAGAGAATAAGGTGGATCGGACACGTATTAAGAATGAGTGAAGAAAGGATGCCATTGAGAATACTAAAAGGAAAACTATACAATAGAAGGAAGAAAGGCAGGCCAAAACTGAGATGGATTGATGATGTACAAAACGACTTGATCAAGATGAATGTGAAAAGATGGAGAAGCAAGGCGATGGACCGAAAGGAATGGAGGCAGATTGTGGAGGAAGCCAAAGCCCACCCCGGGCTGTAGAGCTAACAATGATGATTATTAGTGTATTCATTAATTTCGGTCCATGTTTGGTAGTTAAAAGTGTTAGATATATATAGATAAGTTTTTAGTAATTTATTGTTTATTTATTTTTTTGTTTTATACGCCTTATTTAATTCTAATTTTAACCAGTCTCTTTTAATTTTATCTTTAATTTTTATAGCGACTTTAGTTTGAGATTTTATGTTAACTTGTATATATTTAGGTATGATATTGAGATTTAAGCATTGTTTATTAAACCAAATGCTGGCGTTAATTTTACTTACCTTTAATTTTAGACGATAGTATTTGTTGAGATTTTTAGCCATGGTGGCTTTGTTAAAATTTAAAATATCTGAATGTCCGAAGTTCATTGTCACAATATTTAAAAACAAAATTGTTCCTTTCAAGAACTCGTCATTGAGGATCGTATCCGATGCAGTATACAATATAAGGTTTAATGCAAAGATCGTTGTAAAATAAGATTCAATGTAATAAACCAAATATGACACTGAGCGGAATACAAAACTCGGCACTGTTTGTGTCACTACGCGTTTCGATCTTTCGATCATCATCAGGTAACTGAAATTAGGGAGTTTGGGATCTAGGTTTTATAGGGTCATGGTTATGGAGTAATTTTATTGGGCGGAAGATTATGTCTGATTGACTGTTAATTTGGACGTTTATAATTGGTTTGTATGATTTTTCTTTGTAGATTTCTAAGTTTTCGATAATGTTAAGTCTGTTACTTTTATTTTGTATTTTACAAATTGACATTATGTCCTCGATTTTACCCGCTGCGTGTTTATTATCTATTAAATGAGTCGCGTAATTTGAGTCAGTTTTAAAGTTTTTAAATGAATTTATATGTTCTTTATATCTGTCTTTAAATTTTCGTCCGGTTTGACCGATGTAATTTAAATTACAAGTTCCGCATTTTAATTTATAGATGCCGCTATTATTATATTTATTTTTATTTTCGATGTTATTATTAATTTGGTTTTTAAGGTTATCTTCGGTCTTATATGCTATTTTTATGTTACTGTTCTTAAATAATTTAGTTATGGTGTGGGTGAATTTACCGATATAAGTAAATTTAGACCATTGTTGTTTAATGTCCGTGTTTGATGTAATTTGATTTTTGTTTTTGTTTTTAATCTTGTGTTTTATATTTTTATGTAATTTGTTAACGATAGTTTTAGTATATCCGTTGTTTAATGCAATTTGGTGGATTGTATTTAATTCATTTTTATAGTTTTCTTTGTTTAAGGGCACGGTTTCAAGGCGATATATTAGGCTTCTAAGGGCAGCGAATTTATGTTGTTTAGGGTGTTCTGAAGTTGCGTGAATTATGTTATCAGTTTGTGTTGGTTTACGGTAAATTTTATATTCAATTTTGTTTGCAATTTTAATAATTGTTAGGTCGAGATAATTTATTTCATTATTAAATTCTTCTTCTAAGGTAAATTTTATATTAGTATGGTAATTATTAATTTCGTTAAGTATTTCGTCAGCATTTTTATGGTTAGTTATACAAAGAACATCATCTACATACCGTATCCATTTTATAATTTTATATTTAGTTGCTATTTTAGTAAGTAGTTTATTTTCTAAATGTTGTAAGAATATTTCTGATAATATACCGGATAGGGGGCTTCCCATAGCTAAACCGCTGTTTTGTTTATAATATTTATTATTAAATTGGAAGTGGTTTTGGTTTAGGACGGTCGTTAAAAGATTAGTTAATTGCAAAATAAACGATGGGTCAAATCCTTTATCTTTTAATGTATCTTTAATTATTGTTAATGTTTCTTTTATTGGTATATTAGTGTACAGGTTAATTATGTCGAAAGATATTAACCGCGTGGTTTCATTTAATTTTAAATTTTTAGTTTCCGTTATTAATTCTAAATTATTTTTGATGGTATGTTTATTATCTAATTCAAGTATGTTTTTGAGTAAAATCGCAAGTGTTTAAGATATTTTATAAGTCGGAGCTTGGGTAAAGTTAACTAGTGGTCTTATGGGTACGTCAGTTTTGTGAATTTTAGGTAGAGCTTTTAATGTCGGTGCTTGTGGGTTCATGTTTAGTTGTAAGTACATTTTATTTTTATCAATTACTATATATTACTATAGAATTTATTAATAATAATAATTGTACCGAACTAAAACGTGACCCAACTAATAAAAATCAAACGGATTTAAAAAACGCCATTAAAAATTCTCCATTTATAATTGATAAAAATAAAATGTACTTACAACTAAACATGAACCCCCAAGCACCGACATTAAAAGCTCTACCTAAAATTCACAAAACTGACGTACCCATAAGACCTCTAGTTAACTTTACCCAAGCTCCGACTTATAAAATATCTAAAACACTTGCGATTTTACTCAAAAACATACTTGATTTAGATAATAAACATACCATCAAAAATAATTTAGAATTAATAACGGAAACTAAAAATTTAAAATTAAATGAAACCACGCGGTTAATATTTTTCGACATAATTAACCTGTACACTAATATACCAATAAAAGAAACATTAACTATAATTAAAGATACATTAAAAGATAAAGGATTTGACCCATCGTTTATTTTGCAATTAACTAATCTTTTAACGACCGTCCTAAACCAAAACCACTTCCAATTTAATAATAAATATTATAAACAAAACAGCGGTTTAGCTATGGGAAGCCCCCTATCCGGTATATTATCAGAAATATTCTTACAACATTTAGAAAATAAACTACTTACTAAAATAGCAACTAAATATAAAATTATAAAATGGATACGGTACGTAGATGATGTTCTTTGTATAACTAACCATAAAAATGCTAACGAAATAATTAACGAAATTAATAATTACCATACTAATATAAAATTTACCTAAGAAGAAGAATTTAATAATGAAATAAATTATCTCGACCTAACAATTATTAAAATTGCAAACAAAATTGAATATAAAATTTACCGTAAACCAACACAAACTGATAACATAATTCACGCAACTTCAGAACACCCTAAACAACATAAATTCGCTGCCCTTAGAAGCCTAATATATCGCCTTGAAACCGTGCCCTTAAACAAAGAAATCTATAAAAATGAATTAAATACCATCCACCAAATTGCATTAAACAACGGATATACTAAAACTATCGTTAACAAATTACATAAAAATATAAAACACAAGATTAAAAACAAAAACAAAAATCAAATTACATCAAACACGGACATTAAACAACAATGGTCTAAATTTACTTATATCGGTAAATTCACCCACACCATAACTAAATTATTTAAGAACAGTAACATAAAAATAGCATATAAGACCGAAGATAACCTTAAAAACCAAATTAATAATAACATCGAAAATAAAAATAAATATAATAATAGCGGCATCTATAAATTAAAATGCGGAACTTGTAATTTAAATTACATCGGTCAAACCGGACGAAAATTTAAAGACAGATATAAAAAACATATAAATTCATTTAAAAACTTTAAAACTGACTCAAATTACGCGACTCATTTAATAGATAATAAACACGCAGCGGGTAAAATCGAGGACATAATGTCAATTTGTAAAATACAAAATAAAAGTAACAGACTTAACATTATCGAAAACTTAGAAATCTACAAAGAAAAATCATACAAACCAATTATGAACGTCCAAATTAACAGTCAATCAGACATAATCTTCCGCCCAATAAAATTACTCCATAACCATGACCCTATAAAACCTAGATCCCAAACTCCCTAATTTCAGTTACCTGATGATGATCGAAAGATCGAAACGCGTAGTGACACAAACAGTGCCGAGTTTTGTATTCCGCTCAGTGTCATATTTGGTTTATTACATTGAATCTTATTTTACAACGATCTTTGCATTAAACCTTATATTGTATACTGCATCGGATGCGATCCTCAATGACGAGTTCTTGAAAGGAACAATTTTGTTTTTAAATATTATGAAATAATATATTGAATGTGACATCATCAATTTTGACAGTTGACAAAATTTGTAAAGTACTAATTACCCTCGCTTGACCAATGCAAGTAATTACGTTGTTAAATCTTTTTCCATGAATTTTGAAAGATATTGACTCTTTCATAAGAGAACATTCTGCTTCCGAATCATAAAAAAATGGAAAATTCTCCCCAGAATGATGCAATATGCCTGAAGGTATGCTAATTTGGCCAAGATCTACACGCCGTTCGGTTGACACGGTAGTACTGCTGCTGCCCCTCTATTTGCTGCTGTTACCCGTATCAGGACAACGCGATGCAAAGTGACCAACGGATCTGCACTTGAAGCATATGACATTCTGCATCGAAAAATTTCTTGAAGGCTGACTCTTGTAACAATCCGGTCTGTTGCTCTTTCTGGTAAAATTCTTCTTTTTCAACAGACAATCGACTGATTTGTGTCCTAATTTATTACGATGAAAACACTTTATCACTGAAGGCGCTGACATAAATTTAAATCGTTTATTTTCATATCCATCTCCTTCGTTTGTAATGCCAGAAACTTTTCTTTTTAAGAATGAGAATACTTTTAATTCTTGTTGTAGTCCATTTCTTGATAAAATATCGGATGTAAATGGTAACCGTTGAAGTCGAGGTTCGAATTGTGAAACGTGGGCCAACACAGTTGAAACTACAATTTGTTTGACTAGCTATATATATATATATATACCGGGTGTAGAAATGGAAAGTGGCGCATAGCGATTTCAATGTTATTTTTTTCAACTGCTGTATCTCTTTACCTAATCATTTTAGCGCAAAAAGCGTAAGAGTTTTAATTGTTCTGAAATTAAAAAGGCATCCTATAAAGTCATCTTACTTCCATAATTATTCATATTTAACTATTTATTAATGAAATAAAATTTAAGGTTTTTTAGAAAAAAAAAGACTGCCTTGATAAATGAAACAAATTTTGAAAATTAGTCATAGTGACATTTAATTTTTGAATAATTTCTGTTAATTATAAACCTTATAGTAACTGTTACTACACAGAATATTAATGTTTAACGATATATTAAATATTTTTATTAACGAATAATAAAAATTACATTCTTGGAAAAAAGTGTATTCTGAGAACAATATAATCCTACGGCTAATAAACAAAAAACTTATTTATTAGGTTCCCATTTCATAACAAATGTTCGAACAAATCTCCATTTAATGCTAAGCAGTGTCCTAATCTATCAAAAATGTCGAATATTACTTAGTTGTCTTTGTGTAATACTTTCACATTCTCTTATAATTAACAATTTTAAAGTTTCAAAGTTCGGGACATTATTTTTATAAATTTTTTCTTTTAAATATGGCCATAAAAAATCATTTGGTGCTAAATCTGGAGAACGGGCTGGCCAGTTGATAGGTCCTCCATGGCCAATCCACGAATTTGGAAAGAATTAATTTAAATATTGCTTTACATTCCTCGCAGAATGTGCTGGGCAGCCGTCTTGTTGAAATCAAATTGTTTCATTTTCTCTGGATCTTATTTCCAATTCTGATACTTGTATGACTTGTAATTTTCTGATTTTAGGATTTTATGAACTGTCGAAAAATGTATGTTTAGTTCAGAAGCAATTTGACGCACAATAAAGTTTAGATTTTCGGTTATTTTTAACAATACATTAAGCTTGTTTTCATTATTATTATCATAATTGTTCCCCGGTTCTTGATTTCTCCTTTTACAATTTTTGACACAATGGTAAAATACTACCAGTGGTCCTAAATTTGTGAATAATTCTACGAACTGTTGTTACTGAAGGAATTGGCCAGTCCATATACGCAGTGCTGAACAAATCTCGTATTTGTACAAAAGAATTTCCTGCAAAATACCATTCCCAGCATTGAATTTTCTCTTGGGTAGTCAAATTTGCCATTTTTAGAGTCAATCAAAATTTTCTATGACAAGTAATTGTCACTGTGAATAATTTATTCAAAAATTTGTTTCATTTATCAAAGCAATCTTAATTATTTTTTAATAAAAAACTTTAAATTTTATTTTATTAATAAATCGTGAAATATAAATAATTATGAAAGTAAGTTGACTTTATAGGATGCCTGTTTAATTTCAGAACAACTAATACTCTTACGCTTTTTGCGCTAAAATGATTAGGTAAAGAGATACAGCAGTTGAAAAATAATAACATTGAAATCGCGATGCGCCACTTTCCATTTCTACACCCGGTATATACAGGGTGAATACTGAAAACCTTGACATAGGGAAATAGCATGGGAAAACAGTTTTTTGCTGTTTCCATCTGTCCCACTAAATAAAATCGGATGTATATGGTATCGTTAGTTAGATTACTTAATTTTGCATCTAATAAAACCAAATGTTGTGTAATATGGCCTTTTCTAACAGAAATATTTGATAAAATAAATTGTATTTTGAAGGTTATCCTTAATATTTTAAATAAGAAACGTCAAAAACAAAATGCTCCATAGCCGAGTGGATACGAGGGCTGATTCATAACATAAATAATCTACAAGACCTGGTTCGAGACCACCTCGGCCCTATTTTTTTTAAAATTAAATTATACTTAAAATATCATGTTTCGAAACATGAAATACAAAATTATACACCAAAAACTAAATTCGAATTAATTGTTAAGTTTGACAGACAGCAAATAATAATTTTTTTATTTATAAAAATATGAATATTGCTATTTTATTAAAATAGTCTGATATAATAAAGCTATTTTAAGCATAATTTAAATAAAAAAAAGTAGGGCTGAGGTGGTCTCGAACCAGGTCTTGTAGATTATTTATGTTATGTATCAGCCCTCGTATCCACTCGACTATGGAGCATTTTGTTTTTGACGTTTCTTATTCGAAAATATGAAGGATAACCTTCAAAATACAATTTATTTTATCAAATATTTTAGTTAGAAAAGGCCTTATTACACAACATTTAGTTTTATTAGATGCAAAATTAAGTAATCTAACTAATGATACCATCTACACCCGATTTTATTTAGCGGGACAGATGGAAACAGCAAAAAACTGTTTTTCCATGTTATTTCCCTATGTCAAGGTTTTCAGTATTCCCCTGTATAGTAGTAGTAGTAGTAAATATTTTATTTGTTACCTTTCGGTGTTCAAATTTAGTAGTATAGCTAGTCTCGTTCTGCGTCATTTGAGTTTATGTTTTCGAACTCGATGACCGTGGGCATCTACATCTACCATTCTTCAGCTGAAGACATCCGGTGTGTTAGTTCTTCACGTACTTCTTGCACAACCCTCTCGAATCCGCACCCCTTTGATTTCATCCGGTTTTCGACCTCGATGACCGTGTTCATCCTCACCTACCATTCTTCATCGCCCGCACTTCTTGCACAACCTATGGCCTACACTCTCCACTTTAGTTAGTAGTACTTACGGGGGTGCACTCCCCCTTCAGTTGGACGTGCCCATGGGGTGCACTCTCCACTTCAGTTAGGAGTGTCTATGGGATGCACTCTCAACTTCAGTTAGGAGTGTCCATGGGGTGCACTCTCTACTTCAGTTGGGAGTGCCCATGGGGTGCACTCTCCGTTTCAGTTAGGAGTGTCTTTTGTGAGGTGCACTCTCTACTTTAGTTATGAGTGCCTTTTGTGGGGTGCACTCTCCAGTTCACTCCACTATAGTTGGCAGTGCCCAGGTTAAGAATCTGGATCCGGGATCTATTTCGTCGCGCGCGAAATATGAATTTCTTGATCTGAGATCTGGATCTGGGATCTGGGTCTGGGATCTGGATCTGGGATCTGGATTTGGGATCTGGATCTGGGATCTGGATTGACGTGCGGTGAGTAATTAATATATTTTATCTTTGTTATTAATGTATTGAACTCCCATGGGTATGTATTTTACATCTTTTATATTTATTTACAAAAATTATATTACAAATACGTTGAAAACAACAATTCCAATTATTCATATTTGCACACGAAACAAAATTACTACTACTCTTTATACGAGTTATTTTATTTATTATATTTTTGAAAATAGAGTACGTTTTATAAAAGTAAAATCTGCTCAGATACATGTGGAAGTAAAAACACACAGTGTGTGTAAGTCAGGTAAATAATAAAAATATATTTTATTTATGTTAATATTTATTACAAATTATTTCTAATTGTATTTAATTTAGTTTTTTTATAAATGTAAGACAGTTACATCTGCAGTAACAAAATGAATGACATATTCTACATGCGATTCCATCAACTTCATGTAGTGGTTTACGGAAACATTGCAATTCACAACAATATTGGTTGTAAACAACTATAGTAGAGTTGGTGGCGGCGGCGGTTGCGGTTGTGTTGTTTAACATATTATTTATGAATTCACATGAATAATTATATTTCTTATGTTCTTCTAAAGGATCATCTCCCTCTGTCCAATTATACAGTTCAACAGTACAGAATGCACAACGAGTGATGTCAATAAAGCCTACGTAATAGAAACCAGCCTTTGCTAGATTGATCGGACTGAATTATTTTGGCCAAGTGTGAAATATTTTCAAGCGTGTTTCTTCATTTACCATGGACTACATGAAACAAAAAAAATATTTTACAAAATGAGAATAGAAATAGCAAAATATACTTACACCATGGTCGATTTTGTTTACGATTTGCATATGCATAATCTGAATGAACTGTAAACTGAGTTTGGTATTTACAAAATGTTTGCTTTCATGCAGAACATTTTATACGAGTGTGTTAATCAGTTGAGAAAAAATAATTAACCATATTTTTTCTGTAAATACATTATCAAAACCATGATTTCCAGTTCACAAGTTAATTATGAACACGTGTTAATCCGAGGAAAAAATAATGAACCACAGAAGTTGATATTTTATAAAATTATCAAAACCATGAATTCCTTTATACTAGTGTGTTAATCATTTGTAACAGTCAGTGCGTTTGGGTAGTGAACCGCACTGTCGTTGACGTATTGAACTATTACCCGGGCAACCATAGAAAGAATAATGAAATTTATACTTACCTGTGTCACTACGCTGCCTGGGTAGACACACTGCTGCAGAATCGGATAATGGGTGCACACACGAAAGAACGAAACAAATTGATAAAAATATAAATATAATTAAAGATTAATTAATAACAAAATCTATGATATGAATACAATTTGGAAACGTGCGACTGTTCGCTTCCACGACCGAATCGAGAGCTCTTCCTGCTGGAAACGCACAGTCTTTGCAAGCTGGTTCATTTGACCACGTTATCAATTTTCGACCGGTAAGTTTCCGCGGTTCTGCTAGAATTTACGTGTGCGGAAACTCGCCAGCCACGAGTCAGCGAGTGCAACGAACACGGTGCACCATAAACAGAAAATTAATAAAATTTCCGAAGGCACACACGTGGCCGTTACACAGTTGAGAAGGTATATGTTTCGTTTTTATATCAATTAAAGACAATAATTGTAAATAAAGAATTTTATTAACTAAATATAAACATTAAAAATATATTCCTAAAATATAATATATTTAATTATGTTTAATATTTATTAAGCAAAACGTATTAATATACAGGAATACATAAAATAAATTAAAAAATTCTATCCGTATAATTACGATTGGTTTTTTATTCCTTGCAATCTTCTTCTCTCATTATCACTAAATGCTCTTTTAACAATCCTGGAAGCATTTGTTGGGGGTGGAATTAAAACAAATTTATTTTTTATAACTGATGTGGGATTATATATCGGCTCATCACAGTCATCCCGGTTCTCTTGGAATTCTATCTTGTAATTTTGAAACGGGTGCATCGGCGGATTAAACGTATTCGTAGGTTCTGTAACCCAAAGAAAGAATTTTATAATACTAAGTTTAAAACAAATGAAATATAAATCATTATTCAACGTATAGTAATTTAAAAGCATCTGTATGTGCAAGGTTTAATCGAACAATCAAAATAAATATGTGGTGTCATTTTAATTATCAGGAAACTCATAACTGGTTAAGGATACTATCAAAATTAATTAATAACTATAACAATAAAGTGCATAGAACAACACATATGAAACTTGTTGATGTTACTAAGATAGTTAAGAAATATTCATTAAAATATATTTATAATATTAAGATTTGTTTACAGAGGTAAATACAAAGAAGGTGATTTTGTAAGAATTAGTAAACATAAACATATATTTCAAAAAGGGTATGAACGTAATTGGGCTACAGAAATTTTTGTAATCGATAAAGTTCATTACTAACAAATTAAGAGATCTACAAAATAATCAAATTGAATGTGGGTTTAAGTTAAAGTTAGTCATTTCAAAAATGAGTGTCAACAAGTTTCAACAATATTCTGAACTAACGTATACTGCGTTATCTTTAGACTTACAAAGCAAATTTTCAGCACGTATGAATAATTTAAATAAAAATAAAAATATTGTTGGGTTAGAAAACATAATGTGTTCCTGAATCTCCCAGGCGGAGCATAGGGCAACCGAACACACCGAGCCGCAGTTCTGACTGCCGTACTGTCGGTTGTTTCATTTGCCAGTGCTACTTCTATTTAAGATGTATAGATGGCAAGTCTATAGCATCCGAGTGTGATACACAAGTAGCTGTGTTTTTTATTTTACGACAAATCACACGTTGTCGGTCGCTGGGACTTGAACTGAGAATCTCAGGTTCGTATGACGTCACAGCGAGCTAGAGATGTGCGCTAGCTCGCTCAGCCATCCAGCCGACTTAGAAAACATATATACAACATATTTTAATAATAACATACTCACGATTAGACAGTTCTCTTTAGTAAATAATAAAATAAAAGAGGAAGTTCAAAAATCAAATCAATGGACTTGGAATCAATTTAAAACTAACATGGAAATGATTATCAAAAATATAGCTACAGAAAAAAAATAATAGAAGTTCAAAATGAAATCAATGGAATTGAAGACATTTTTAAAACTAACATGCACATGATTAACAAATATATAAATGATTTAAAAGAAAAGTTAAAAAACCAAATCAATGGAGCTGAAAACACTATAAAAGTAACATGCACATGATTAACAAAAATGAACACCAAATCAAAAAAAGAAGAAATTCAAAGTCAAATAAATGAAATTACAGATATTTAAAAAAAAAAACATGCGCAATATGCATAATTTACAACAAATATTAATAAAACTATACATGAACTAATTAAAAAAAAATTCTCAAAATCAAATTAATGAAATTAGAAATATTTTAGAAACTAAAATTCCTAAAATTAAAGACGCTACTGACTTTATTAAAAAGGAAGATGTTCAAAAATATTAAGAAATAAATTGTATATACATATATTTTATTATTTTGTAAAAATATTACATTATATACCTATATGTATGTATATAAATATGATATATAAATATATTTTTTATAAAAATATTCTGTTACATTTTATTATAATCCATTTCATTTTTAGTTTTGAAAAAAATCTCAATGTTATCTAGCTCATTTTTTCGTACAAACAAATATTGTGTTGGGAACAACGACTCCACTTCATCTATCTCCAACGTGTTGAAACGTTTCGGTAGAAACGTTATGAAATCTCCCATGTCCAGTAGTATTTAGCGCCCAAATTTTGTAAACACATATCGAGCTTTTTTAATGAAGTATGGTATATTTTCTTCTAATGCCCGTATTCATAAAATGCATTATAACGATTCGTTACAGAACGAATTGTTAAAATTTAACGAACGTTAAATATTTAACCATATTTACATACAATAAATGTCAAATATAACGATTTGTTTAAATATAATGATTGTTAAAATATCTAGTAACTTTTTGCGTTGAAAGCTAATTTCATGTTACAAATTTAACGTCAAAAAGAAATATATCAAAATGTCAATTATTAATTATTCTGCGAAGATATAATTAAATCTTTAAGGGGTGGTAATGTAACATTAATTGACGAATTATTCCAAATTATTATTGTTTGATACGTTTTGTAAGTTATCCACGTGATGTGCGTAATAGTTACATTGCCAACCCTTGCACTTTTTAGAGTATAAATAGGATTTTAATTAAGTCAGAGAATGGAGTCAGTAGAGTCGGTTAAAAAGAGTAGAGTCGATAGTCGTAAGTAGAGTCTTAGGAGTTAGAGTCTTAGTGGTAAGCTGATAGTCGTAATGTAGTTAACGACTTGGTAGCAGTCATCTGACATGGTTCACACTGACTTTAGGCCAGAACTTCTAGCTATGAAAGTAAGCTCTGTAGTATTTGTTTTGGTTTTATATTAATGTTTTTATTGTAAATAATGTAAATAAATTCAAAGTTATTTAAAGCAAATGTCTGTGAGCCATGTTGTCGTTATCCTGGTTCAACCGTCATCATCAGTTAGTATCAGCTAGCATCATCATGTCCTCCTCGAAGTAAAAATGACAACATTCATCGCCTTCATCGTCGTCAACCCTCACTGTTACAATTTGTTCTTTTAAATTTTCTTGAACTTTTCTACAATTTTCTTCCACAAGTTTGCTAAAATTGATGACTCCACCCGCAATTTCGAATAAGAAGTCATCAGGATTTTCACCAGCTTCTACTAACGCTTATCGTAGACTAAGTTGTAGAACAGCCTTGGTTCCCGATGTTTCCAACTCTCGGTCTTCCAGCTCCCTCTTGAGATCGGTCACTTTTAATTCACTCAATTTTACTTCTTTAGTAGCCATTTTATTTATTTTTAATTTTACACTTCACAATTTATTAACCCCACACCTGACACCAATTGTAACGTTTTATTTATTTATATAACTATGTTTAATAAAATAAATATGAATTATAAAGAGTAATGAAAAATAACTAACACTAAGAATTAACAAATATAAACACTAATGTAAGACTAACAATTATTAATAAAGACTTAAACACTAAGATAATTTATTTAAATAGATAGAACT
This sequence comes from Stenolophus ochropezus, assembly GCA_035578165.1. NCBI lineage: Eukaryota > Metazoa > Arthropoda > Insecta > Coleoptera > Carabidae > Stenolophus > Stenolophus ochropezus. The sequence goes on from JAQOWZ010000143.1 coordinate 196,103, forward strand.
ACGCAATATTTATTTCAACACTATTTATACCACTGTCTATTTATTTATATCACCATCTGTTCACAACCCGTATCAACATAAGACTGTCCTCGCGATCTCTTGCTCGGGGTATTAAAGTAAAACGCTTCATTCTGGAATATTCGCCGACCCTTCTGGGAATCGGAACAATGGGGAGCGGACGGACGTATTCTGACCTGGTCGTTAGCGGCCGCCGCCCGCGCCGCGACCCTGGGTTCGCTACAATATCTAATCTTATCACTGCAAAATCTGAAAGAGGTAATTGTAATTGCTCATAATCTTAGATCGTATGACAGACATTTTCTTTTAAAATACGTAGCGGATACTTTAAAATTAACACTTGACGTGTTAACTCGAGGGAATAAAATACTAAACATTCGTTTAAAAACAAACTTTCTAGATAGATTAAATTTTTTCCTATAAAATTAAGTAAAATGCTTGCTGCATTAATCTTCAAATGTGATTATGTTCTGGAAAATGGATATTTCCATTATTACTTTATTCAAAGTGAAAATTTTGATTATATTGGATCTGTACCTCCAAGTACTATTATCCTACGGAAACTATGAGCACCCACGAAATCTTTTGTTCTGATATTTGTAGTTTGTATCCATTTATTAATAAATACGGACGATACCCAGTTGGACATCCCACTATATATGTAGGCGATGATTTATAAATTTTCAGGTTTAATTAAATGTACAGCATTACCACTACGAGAATTATATTACCCCGTATTACCGATTAAAATAAACAAAAATGTATGCCTGTTTTATGTCGAAGTTGCGCTGAGACACTGAATATTTATGATTGCAAACATCTAGATAGCGAAAGACAGTTGACCTCTACATGGGTCGTTGATGAAATTCGCTTAGCTGTTTCTAAAGGTTATAAAATTATTCAGATATATGAAGTGTGGAAATTCGAAACTGTAGAGTATGATCCAAATACAAAAACTGGCGGTTTATTTCTGTAAATATATTCTCTAATATGTCAACAATTTTTAAAAAATTTCCTTTTTGAATAATGAAATTTTAAAAGAAAAATATATTAAAGATTTTTACAATAAGAAGAGAATTCTGTTAAATAAAAATAAAATACAAAATAATCCTGCAATAATAAAATCTGTTACAAAATTAGAATTGAACAGTTTATGGGGCTGTTTTGGAATGAGGGATGACATAACTTACAAAATTATTTCTACGTATAAAAAATTATTAACATATTTCACAAATCCAAATTATGATATACAATCTACCATATCTGTCAATAAGGAAATTATGTACATTACGTAGAAAGACAATAAAAAACAAGTTTCTTCTACCACAACTTTATTCATAGCTGTATATACAACAGACAACAGGATTAACAAGAATTTACCTATACAAATATTTAGACAAACTTAGCACTTTACTGTGATACTGATAGTATTATCTACACTCAAAATCCTGATGAATATATACCAGAACACGGAAATTTTCTGGATGATTTGACAAACGAGCTCGATAAATATGGAAAGGATTCTTATATAAAAATTTTTGCATCTGGGTGTCCAACACATTACGTTTTTCATGTTTGTGTTTGTGACGATAAAAACTATATTAAAACAAGAATACAAAATTAAAGGTATAACAATTAATATAAGCAATGAAAAACTAATTAACTTTAATAATTGAATAAAAATAATTACTGAATATACCGACCCCATAGTTCTGCAGTATAGAAACATTATACCAACTAAACAATTCGTACTATCCGTCGGTCAGACAAAAACATATCAGTCTGTTTATCTTAAAAGAAAATATAATGACAATATTTCAGGACCCTTTAGAAGAGCTAAAAGGCAAAAATATTCGTAATATTTTACTTGAAATATGTTATTTAGACATATTTGTGATGGTATAAGAACATACGTATTGTATTCAATAAAACGTAGTGTAGATATTATTTTCATTTCATAGATTTATTTTCCCTATTATAACCACAGGTAATAAGAAATTAATAAAAATTAAAGCAGATTTATGATACATTTGTCGTTTATTATAGAACACATACACACACAAACACACACACACACACACACACACACACACACACATCACAACAAAACATATCACCAAGTATGGGGTTAAATCGTAGAAATTATCAAATAGAAAACCGAACATAAATTTTCATTACAGAGACAGTACAACACTGTGAAATATGAACGCTTCGACTAAGTTGAACTTTCATTGCATACGACATCTAGATCGTCTCATTGAGATTCATAATACCGGGGAACCACTTAACTTCGTATCCCAAAAACAATACAGAGTGCAGTCCAGCGCAAATGTCGTGATGACACCTAGGCACGACAAGCGGAGAGAAAAACTAAATGAACAAGCGCAGTAACCTAAAATTCTCATTGGCCAAAACTCTAAAACTCGTGACCACACAATCTCACACGATTAGTACAAACTCAAGTCACAGTACTCATATCTCTCTTGTTACTCTCTCTCGTTTCTCTTTGTAATATACCATCTCTGGCGGTCTCACACATACACCATTCAACCAACATTCTTCACCTCTGTCAGTTACAAGCTGTCTCGCTGTAGAACCCCTCTTACTACTTTTATTATTACTGATTTATCATTTATAACGCAGTTTCATAAAAGAATAAAATTACTGTTCTCGAATTAAATTAAAACACTAAATTACTTGTTCAATATTCTTGATTCAGATGCTGAATTTTATGGTCTACGACTGTTATTTGAAGCTTTTGTAGCTAATTTAATTAAGGACGTAGGATATTACGAAAATATAATGGAACGGAAAACAAGAATTGCTTACGAAGTTGTATAAAGGTATTTAATATTTTTACAATATACTGTAATTGAAATCGTGATGGCCGACTACATAACAGTGCTGAAAACAGCATTCATGAGATCTCTTGGACGCAATACCAGGCTTACAGGTAGCTGGTTTCCACTATTCTCGCGCATTCTATAGAAAGCTCAAGGATTGGAGCAAGCGCCGAGATATTAGAATATCGTTACGTGTAGTAATTATAATTCCATTGTTGCTACGTGCGTTATTGATAGAAACGACGTGGAGAACAGGAGGAGAACAATACTGCGGCCAATTTTCTAAATTATGCGAGCAATGGTAGCCTCTAGAAATAGGTGTCCATAGTGAATACCATTGCACTATTAATTCGGTAGCAGCACACAGGAGGATCTTATGCTAGCAAATGACAGAGCAATTGATGTGGTTAATTCATGGAGGAATTAACTTAAAAAAAACTAAAGAGTGTACATGCCTTAATTAGGAGACCAAAATCAATTTAATAAATTTAATAGATTATTAACAACAAATTTATTTAGAAACATTTATAACCACTATAATTAAAAACAAATAAATAAATAATAAAAAAGTATCCAGAACAGAAATCCATTAAGGCGGCAGACCACTGAAAAAAAAAAACATTATATAAATACAGAGTATTGGTAAAAGAATGTAAGATACATTAAGTATCTTTATCAATCAAATCAAAGTGTAAAATAAAACATTCTGCTTACTAACGGCTTTAATATTCGGGAAATAAATTATTAAAGTTACACTAACTACCTCAATGACTAAACGCCGCCTTTAAAATCAGATGCTGAATGAAAAAAATGTAAGTGTGATGTGACAATCATTGTTGTTGTGTTCATATTTTCCTTCTTAAAATTTTCTTAAAATACGAAAATTAAACTTTTTTTTACTTACCACACGATTGGCGAAGGATGTCGCTAAGTGTCTATAGTGACTAATGTTACTTGTTATCTGTTCAACGCGCATATATGAACGACCCACATTTGAATGTAAACGTTAACTTTTTATCTAGGTACCAGTGTTGAATTCAGGGAGATATTCAGAAAGAAAGGAAAGATCAAGGTCGCCAATATTCCGAAGAATTCGTAGATGGAGACAAAGTTCTGGTGATGTGTCATCTCCTAAGCAATTTCGCTAAAGGACATAGCGCAAAGTTAGCCCCAAGAAGAGACGGACCCTATGTAATTACAAGAAATGCTTCGCTCACATCCTTGGAATTGGCAGACATTTCTGATTATTGTATAGGCAAGTATCATTTTAAAGATATTAGTAAATTCTAGCCAAGTAGTGACAAGTCTAGCACAGAACCAATGATACCAAAGAGAAACAGAAGCAGACTTTGAGATCAGATGACGTATGAAAAAAGTGAATATGACGGTGTGTGATCTGACAGATATTGTTGTTATGTTTATATTTTACTTTTCACAATTTTCATCATTATAAATTATTAATACAAATGCAATGGATATTAATGTAGTTGATTTAAAATTTATTGGGGTGATAGAAGACGCATTAGTTTTACTACAGAAAATATAATAAAAAAATTAAAAATAATGTACATTATATAAAATCCAGTTCACACAAATATTATTCACATACCAGTAATTATAAAACTTGTTTTGTTACCACATCAAGGAAGAAACAGATATGATTTCTTTCATTCATATTGAAATTTAAAAGTAAGGTTGTGATATTGTTTGTCAAATCAAATACGTAACTTGAAACGTTCAAAAACTTCCAAAACCTCAGTCATGTGATCATGCACAACCGAGAGTATACCTACACTCTTTACACTACTTTTTGAACGTACTCATAACCTACGGAATAAAGCGTCCTCAGTTCGATTCTGATTGTTTCAATTTGTAATAAATTTATAAATATGTTTTGTAAAAAATAATTTATTTCATACTGTGTAGCATTCCTATTTTTACAATTTTAATTTCAGTCCGGGAAATGAGATTTAATCGTATTATTATTCTTTATGGTACTGTGTATATAAATTTTTATTTATCCGTCCTTGAAATGATTAAAAAAAAACATATGTACATTCTTATATTTAAGAAGTACTACAATTTATATTCTTTGAATCTGACCTTATTTTTAATATAGTTATATTGAAAGTTTGTGATTGAAATGCCATAAGTGATAGAAGTCATCGGTTTTCCTCTTAATTTTTTTAATCACACCTACGCTAACCTTTGAATTAAATTGAAAAGTGTAATACAGTATGAAAAATACGGTACTCATTTAAAAATTCCGGAAATATAATTCATTTACCGGACTTATAATGTAAATTACTATTAATGAGATACAGGGTGGAACGCGAAATTAGGAACAATTTTTTTCTCTGAAGTTATTATAGATACCAAAAAATTGCTTGAATAAAGGTTTTAGTACTTTAAATAAATTAACTAAATTTGTATAAATTTTGTTAAAAAAAGTCTAATTTTCGTAGATATTGCAATTTTTGTACTTTTTTAAAACAGAATACTCTCTATATTATTGCTCTAATTAATAGAAAATATTTTTTCCTATAATAAAGTTTATGGGTTATAACCTTCTAAACTTAATAGATTTCGAGATATTAACAATAGTTATTTATGGTACAAGTGTGTTACATTACAGATAAGGCATGCGGGAAAAGTTTAGCTCACGAGGCCGTGAGGCCGAGTGTGGTATTTTTTCAAGTGACTTAGGTTAATTAACACACGTGTGCCATACAACATTTTATCCAACACATTTTAATCATTAATATAAAATACATATAAGATTTTTGACAGATGGAATTTCGAAATGACATTTAGGAACAAAACAGTGTAGAGAAGGTTTTATAACGTAGTTACTATGATACGAACCAAATAACAGTGAGCTAATATATTTAGCTCACTAGTGACTTATGACCAACTTTATTTATCTAAAAACAGCATACTTATATCGTTATAATTACACGGTGTTGGATAAAAATATTTAAATGTTTCCTCTCAAAATATATGTTTGAAAAAAGTTTTTGGAATTATGGTTTTCAAATTTTCTCTTTACCTTATTTTTTCTTCTAGCGACGAGTATATAATTTTGTAAATTTGTAAGTATTTTTATTTATTTATTTTGTTAATTTATTTGTATATTATTATTATGTATTCTTGTATTTAAGCTATTAAAGTGAACAGTATGAATAAGACGTTTTGGAGTTTTACTCATAAAACCATCTACCATTCCAATTCTCATATAAATTACTTTTAGTTTCATTATAAAAAAAAAAAATATTCCGATTAGTACCTCTCCCGTAACTGAAGTTGTCGCTGAAAACGGTGTAAATTATTATAACACGTACTTCATCAGTCTGATAGTACATGGTCTGTGGCTGTTAGGTCTCTATATAGTTGGTCCGTGATATGAGGTTTAGGCAAAGATTCGCAAGAAGCCGACGAATCCTCGTTGTTGCTATGCCGCTGAAGAACCTACGATATATTTGAAGCATTGAGAACACATTGACAAAATAACATTTGACGCCTATGAATGCAAATGCTGATATTTATATCCGCGGAATAAAATTTGAGAAGTACGCTGGTCACGTACCTATCACTTGATATTGATTACTCTGTATATATTAAAGACATTTATAAACGTACGGGAAGCAGAAACAATGTCATCCGGACGGTAGCGGTTGCCTAGCTCCATGTCGATGGGCACATCTCTGCCGCACAGACCCCGGTACTTCTCGCTGCACATGCTGGCTTCGCAGCGCGTACAAGGCTCAGCCTGAATGTAAAGCGGTTTCCCCAGCGTACAAGGTTTTATAGACATTTCTTTCTGTGCGCCTGCAAAAATGCATGCTGTGAACACCGCATTTGACCTAGAAATAGAGAATTAACAAGTCAGTTGATAGGTATAAATAAACAGTCTACAATTGCATTAATAATAATTACCCACAGAAACAGACAAACACACATACCCACATGCACACGCACACGCACACGCATAAGCACACACACACATACACGTACACGCACACGCGCACGCACACGCACACGCACACGCACACGCACACGCACACACACACATACACGCACACTCACACACGCACGCACACGCACACGCACAAGCTCACGCACGCGCACACGCAACGCACACGCACACGCACACGCATACGCGCACGCGCATACACGCACACGCGCACACGCACACGCGCACACACACACACACACCCTCACACACACACGCACACGCACACGCACACACTCACACGCACACACACGCACTCGAACACGCGCACACGTACACGCGCACGCGCACACACGCACACAAACACGCGCTCACGCACACGCACACACACACACACTCGCACACGCACACGCACACACACGCACACTCGCACACGCACCCGTCACGCACACGCACACGCACACACATATGTACATATATATATATATATATATATATATATATATATATATATTTATATATAAATATAATATAGAGACACTACCCCTATTTGCGTAATGTAACTATAAATTACATCATTCTCTCTCTCATATATTCAGCACTTTTAACTTGAGATCTCTTAAAAGAAGATGATCCTTGTATATATAATATGTAGTTAGTAAGATAAGACATTCTTTGTTTAGCTACTGCTAATGTAACATTTCATTTTGTTTAAAATAATTTTTTTTAAAAACTTAAATTCGAGTTCCAAATTTATTATTTATATATACGTATTGCGACGATCACTTGGGCCGCTGCTATTTTTGTCAGTCCATGATGTCGTGGTTCTCCTACAGGATGTCGAGTTCTTCTCGGGCGCCAATCTGCGGATCCTGTAGGAGAAGTGACGTGTGCCACTGGAGTTCTAGGTCGGTCGGGCCAAGGTTTAGCACAGATAGACAAAAGTAAGTTAAATATTTTATTGTGCTAAAAATTAACTACACCTAGTTGTACTTAGCCGTAGGAAGTGACAAAAAAGATGACAATCTAACCGCGGTTCTACCCAGCCGTCGACGGAGTTCGCGATGGACACCACCAGCAGGGTTTCTCCGACAACAGCGGAATGTAGAGCAGTGAAAACACTAAGTTAACAAACGGATCTGCCCAGCAGCCGTAGAAGCACGCGGTGGATACCACTAGCGGAACTTCCCCTTAGGCGCGGAATGCAGCAAGGTAAAGGCTATGAGGAACGGCGGTGGACACCACCGACCTGTATCCTCTGATAGCGGCGGAATACAAGAAAATACAAAAATAAACAAGAAACTTACGAAAAGGATTCGATTCGGTGCGGTACGGTACGGATGCGGACTGCTACTCTTTTCGGCTAGCTGTTAGACGTTATAGTCGTCGTAGACTGAACAAATACGGCCCCGGCGGTCGTATTTATACCCGAAATTTAAATAAACCTGCAGCTACTGATTTTAAAGTGAGAAAGACTGACTTTTTGTATTGTTTTTGTTTAATGAATTGAATTTTATTATAAAAAAATCGCGAAATCACTTCCCTTGGCTTTACAGAGTTTCATATTTGTCTTGATCTAATTTACATATTTTTAAAAAAATGTAGTTTGGGATTTCGGTCTCAGGAACCGTTGCCTCTAAGGTTGGCAGTACTGCGGCCATGCGCACGCGCTGGCTCAGCTGACATGTGTTTTTTGTGAAAACTTTGGAAACTGAAAAAAAAACAAGAAAAACTGGGAAAAGTGAGAGCGGTAAGTGTTAACAAGTTCTTATTATTGTTTCCTTCAGCTCTTTGGTTGTAGGTGAGACATTTGTGAACATTTTATCCCACGTGGTCTTGAGGTTATGTTCCGTGCCATGTGCTTTTGCCAAAGTATTTTTCGGCGGCTCTTTGGCAATCCGGCAGGTTGTTGGAGATGTCGTACAGTTTCCTGAAGGTGTTTGCAACGGTCGGCGGCTACTGGTTCGAACGGCGGGTTCGCTCTAAACCGATGTGCGATTCGGACCTCGTAGAGTCAGGTGTTCGTGACTGCTGGAGCACTGAGAAAGGCAGGTACGTGTTCTTGTGACGAGCACTTCGTCACAGTATATTGTGTATCCCAACAAAGTGTTGTCATAGCATTTAGCACGGGAAAACAGTTTTTAATAAATATAAACTGTCCGACTAATAACTAAGTCACCACATTGCCCAGGACAATACTTCATACATTTCTACGTATTATCTAATACAGATTACTTAATGTTAATACAAAATTATGTATAAGTTTTGTAACAAACATTTAATATGAAATAATGAATTTTATACACAAATTATGCAAATAACTTTTTAAGATAAAGTAATAAATAATTTCTTTTTGTAAATAAAGATACATCTTGAGATCTCTTAAAAGAAGACGATCCTTGTATATATAACATGTAGTTAGTAAGATAAGACATTCCTTGTTTAGCTACTGCTAATGTAAGATTTCATTGTGTTTAAAATATTTTTTTTAAAAAACTTAAATTTGAGTTCCAAATTTATTATTGGCGCAGTCGGTAAGATTGGCAAACAAGTATTTGTGAATCGAAAACCAAGTGTTCAATTCGTTTAAATTTACAAATTCGTCGATTTTTATCGTTAAATTCTGCCAATCACGTATCAACGACTCAGTCCTGCAATCATCAGCGATACTCAAGTGAAAAAATACGGAACTCATCCCATCTTACGTGACGAGGAATCCTTTTACGGCAGTTCCTGATCCAACGGAACCGAGAAGTAAACCACACGGACTCGGATTCTACATATCGAACGGACATCGATCGAGAGCCAACCAGTCACCACCTATTCCCGTTCCACATCGAGCCGACATCGACCCCCAACCCCCATGTTTAAAGAAATTATAATTTTACTGTAAGTACACTTTATATTCTCATACTAACTGGACGAACTACTAAACACACTTAATAACCTAAGTATCAATATGACTCCCCCTGTACCAACCAATGCACTCGATAATTTAAACAATGAAATTATAAAATTATTAGACCTAATACTATGCTTTGATGAAGATGTAAAATCTCTACCAAATTTCATAAACACCGTAGACGACATAATTAGTTTAGTCAATCAATCAAACCCATCAGAGATTACAAAAAAAATTGTTATCTCCACTTTAAAAAATAAAATAAAGGAAGTGCTGCGCAATACCTTAGCATCACAACTATAAATTCCTGGAAAGATTTAAAAGAGCATTTATTACAAAATTATTCCGATACTAGAACAGAACACACTTTAATGTACGAAATTACATCTTACAAGCAAACAAAGGATAACATAATTGAATTCTTTAATAAATTTAATGACATATATCTAATATATGAGTAAAGTAGAATGCAGACACAATAGTGCAGTCAGCAAAATAATATTAGAATACTCCATAAAATACTTTACACAATGGTTTATAAACAATTGCAGAGATCTATTTAGATCCCAACTCTCTGCCAGAAACCCGCAAAATTTAAGTGAAATATTAAATCTTATCACTAACGACCTCCAATACATACACAACCAACACACGCAAACACAAAAAGCTCCCCCACCAAAAAATCAATTGCAATTCAACCCATCAAAATACCAATCTCCAATGTATAAATATTTTCAACAACCACAACAACAACCATCTAAATCCTTCGCTCCTAGTGCAAATATTCGTAATGCACAACAAAGAGTTACCTAACCCATGAGCATCCAAACCTCTCAATTCTCCAGACGCCCTGTCCAACCACGATCAGAACAATTATTTACTCAAGATATCGAAAGTGCAGATAATACACCCGTAGAATATCCAGAATCTTTGGAAACTGAACAAGAAAATGAAATTAACGAGGAAAATAATTTTTTAGACATAGACCAATACCAACAAGAATCTAATCCTTAACTAACAATTTCAGTAAACTACCATTCATCAAATTCTCTTAGATACAGGTTCTACCCAAAATTATATCAATCCAAATTTAATTTAACCAAATTTTACAAAATTTCCTAAATTATTCACAGTACATACTTGCAACGGCAAATCTTCAGGGAAAGAATTCACATTTTTCAAATTAAAAAATAATAATATAAAAAGTTATATTTTTAATTTTCATAAAGATTTTGACATTTTATTAGGCCTACCAGGAATAAAATTACTTAAAACAAAATTTGATTTTATAAAAGAAGAAATAACATTTATTAAATATATAAAAATAGCCACGTGGTTCACCCTGCACAAGTAGTATCAAATTTTATTAACATCCGATAAGCAAGGTGAACCATCGTATCCGCTGTTAACTGCTGACTTGAGCCGGGCGATCTTCGACTCCGAAAAGTGCAAATACGTAGAAAACGGATGGAAGATCACCGGCTAAAACCGCTAACGTCGTCAATTGAGACAGCTAACGACCAGTTCGTTTCCAAAATCTGAGGACATTCTCAGTCCGAGCGTGGAAACGAACAGTCGGGAACCGTAGTTAGAGATCGGGAAATATTTCATTATTTGTATTATTTTAACTTTGTGTACAATATTTTTCTAATCCAATAATAATAGTTGTTAATAATTAATACGGTCTTTTAATTAAACAAATTGTGTTCCCATCGAACCGATTCCCGTCAGAGTCAACCAGCCAACACAGGGCAGTTAAGTGTCAACCAGTCAACACAGGGCAGTACAGTGACGCAGGTAAGTATAACTTTTGTTATTTTACTTGTGGCTGTCCGCGTATAATTCAATACGTCAACAAGGGGTGGCTTCACTGTGCACCAGACATCCCACTGTTACAATAAATTTAAATATAAATTACAATATTTTAACTCAAATAAAAACGAAAATTTCAACATAGAAATAAAAAATCAAACAATTTGAGACGAACACTTAAATCCCGAAGAAAAAAAAGGTTTAAACAAAGTAATAAACATATACAAATCTTTAACATTACAAGAAAATGAACTAACAAAATTAAACATTAAATTAAAACTACTGACAGTGTCCCTATCCATACCAAACAATACAAATATCCAGAGACGTACAAACAAGAAGTATAAACACAGATTGACAAAATGTTACACGACGACATTATACAACACTCTTACTCCCCTTGGTCCGCCCCTATTTGGGTCGTCCCAAAGAAAATGAACGCTTCCGTTAAACAAAAATTTCGCGTCGTAATTGACTACAGAAAATTAAACGACAAGACAATCACTGACAAATTCCCTATACCAGACATCACTGGACATCTTAGACAAGTTAGGCAAGTCAAACTATTTCACAACCATCGACTTGACATCGGGCTTTCACCAAATAGAAGTTGACCCAGACGACATCCCAAAAACTGCATTTTCAACTAATTTCGGACATTACGAGTTTAAAAGAATGCCTTTCGGCTTAAAAAATGCACCGTCGACATTTCAAAGACTTATGAACTTCGTTCTCAAAGATCTTTTATTAAATATGCTTTATCTATCTCGACGAAATTATGTACGTGCCTTATACTATCTTACAATAATATTGTTCATAGTCATAACATCTTTAGTTCAGTAACATGAAAACTTTTCATAAAAAAAGCTGATAGAGCAGTTAGAATAAAATAGTATATAAGTCAATGTACAGAGAAACAAGTGTTCTTTTCTATCATATTTCATATGTATGTATGAGCTCTGCTCAGAATAAAATTATATTTTTATTAATTATCAATAAAGATAATATAATTGGCGCAGTCGGTAGTATCCGTCGAAAAACAGTTAGTAATTACAAGTGTGGTGAATTTTAATTCTTTATTCGACACCACCAATATATATATATATATATATATATATATATATATATATATATATATATATATATATATATATATATAAATTCTGCGACATCGACAAAAACTTCGCTTTCCACAAATACTCGTCTACAGACTACAGCTTGATACTCAACCACGAGAACGCTGTGTTTACGAGGGAGACCTGATTAAACGACATCGCAGAAACCGAAATTCCACAACTTCGCTTCTCAACCCAACCGTCTTCAACGTGCAGGCGCCAGAACCAGAGGCCATCCTCTACCCCAGCAGCACCCACGGCGAGAACCACACCAGTGGAAGGACCAGAACGAGAGGAAGACTTGCTGTTCCAAACCCTTGGATCACGTCTCTACCAAGAGACCAGAGAACCCGGTGATGTCCGTAACACATCTTTTATCACTACTAATCCCATTGTAAGTTTAAAATTTTTTGTATAATTACACAAACCCACACAAACTTATGAATAACAATACCTCAGACTCAAGTAGCTCCGAAGTGACACTGAATCATTACCAGTCACACAACAAAACAAAAACCCTATTAAACTCACCCCAAGTAGATTACAATTATTAACAATGGCTACAACTAATTTACAAGAAATCGAAAATTTAACCCGCATTATCCCACAATATGACGGGAATGTAAAGATTTTAAATAACTTTTTATCAGCCGTAGATGATGTAATATCATCATTAAACACAGTAGTATTAACACAACTCCAAAAGGTATATTTATTTGGACTTATAAAAAATAAACTTGTTTCAAAAGCTGCAGAACTCCTTGCAGAAAATAAATTTGCTAGTTTGGAGGATCTGAAAGCATATCTCACAACAAATTTCACTGATAAAAGTACCCCGGAAACATTAATTTTAGAAATGATGGACATAAGATTCAAAAACGATTCCGAATTTACACTAAAATTATTTATAGGGAAATTCTCTAAATACAAAAAAAATATTATTAACAGAATATAGCCAGCTTCAAAAAAATGCCATTATTGCAGAAAATCAAAAAGTAATAATAGCTAGGTTTATAACACTTTTACCGTTAACAATCAGAGGAGCATTTATTGTAAAAAAACCTCAAATACTTGAACAATGTGAACAGTTATTAAGCAATGAATTTAATTTCAAACATCAATCACCACTTTTAAAATCAGTAGGACTAAGTCAAAATTCCACTTTCTATATACCACCAAAAAAATTCCCTGGACAACAATTCCCTAGCAACCCCATACAATTGAACCAAAGGCCTGTACAATCAACACAACAATCACAACCACAAACTACACAAAACAGAAATTTTGCAAGACAAAACATTTATAACGGTGTAAACACCAGAAGAAATTTCAAACCAATACCCATGTCACAACAAACGAGATTCACACAACCCATGTCGACACAAACAATCAAACAAAATTACAAAATAGAATCTGATGAAAATGACCAAATAAACCCAAAAATTATAAAATTCAGGCCCGGAAGCAAATATTTATATAATTTTTTACGAAAATAAAGTCAGATTTTACCTATTTTTGATGAATACGTTGTATATTGTATGCTTCATTGGCTGGATTCTTGAACACCTACCACACTTGAAATAGCAATTTTCTTGTTGCAATGTTTTCTTTTAGCTAAAATATGATGAAAAATCATAAAATTCGGGCGCGGAAGCAAATATTTATATGATTTTTTACAAAAATAAAGTCATATTTTACCTATTCTTGAAATGTATATTTTTGTTAAAACATTCAAAAACATGCTTTTGGACCTATACTGTGGATAAAATATGATGAAAAATTATAAAATTCGGGCGCGGAAGTATTTATTTGTATGATTTATTCCAAAAAAAAGTCAGATTTTACCTATTTTTGATGAATACGTTGTATATTGTAAGCTACATAGGATGGATTCTAGAATACCTAACACACTTGAAATAGCAATTTTCTTGTAACAATGTTTTCTTTTAGCTAAAATATGATGAAAACTCATAAAATTCAAGCGCGGAAGCAAATATTTCTATGATTTTTTACAAAAATAAAGTCAGATTTTACCTATTTTTGAAATGGATATTTTTGTTAAAACATTCATAAACATGCTTTTGGACCTATACTATGGATAAAATATGATGAAAAATTATAAAATTCGGGCGCGGAAGAAAATATTTATATAAAATTTTTTACAAAAATTAAGTCAGATTTTACCTATTTTTGATGAATACGTTGTATATTGTAAGCTTCATCGGCTGGATTCTAGAATACCTACCACACTTGAAATAGCAATTTTCTTGTTGCAATGTTTTCTTTTACCTAAATTATGATGAAAAATCATAAAATTCGGCCGCGGAAGCAAATATTTATATGATTTTTAACAAAAATAAAGTCAGATTTTACCTATTCTTGAAATGGATATTTTTGTTAAAACATTCATAAACATGCTTTTAGACCTATACTGTGGATAAAATATGATAAAAAATTATAAAATTCGGGCGCGGAAGCAAATATTTATATAATTTTTTACAAAAATAAAGTCAGATTTTACCTATTTTTGATAAATACGTTGTATATTGTAAGCTACATGGGCTTAATTCTAGAATACCTAACACACTTGAAATAGCAATTTTTTTGTTGCAATGTTTTCTTTTAGCTAAAATATGATGAAAAATCATAAAATTCGGACGCGGAAGCAAATATTTATATGATTTTTTACAAAAATAAAGTCAGATTTTACCTATTCTTGAAATGGATATTTTTGTTAAAACATTCATAAACATGCTTTTGAACATATATTTTGGATAAAATATGATGAAAATTTATAAAATTCGGGCGCGGAAGCAATTATTTATATGATTTTTTCCAAAAAAAAAAGTCAGATTTTACCTATTTTTGATGAATACGTTGCATATTGTACGCTACATGGGCTGGATTCTAGAATACCTAACACACTTAAAATAGCAATTTTCTTGTTGCAATGTTTTCTTTTAGCTAAAATATGATGAAAAATCATAAAATTCGGGCGCGGAAGCAAATATTTATATGATTTTTTTACAAAAATAAAGTCAGATTTTACCTATTTTTGAAATGGAAATTTTTGTTAAAACATTCATAAACATGCTTTTGGACCTATACTATGGATAAAATATGATGAAAAATTATAAAATTCGGGCGCGGAAGCAAATATTTATATAATTTTTTACAAAAATAAAGTCAGATTTTACCTATTTTTGATGAATACGTTGTATATTGTAAGCTTCATTGGCTGGATTCTAGAATACCTACCACACTTGTAATATCAATTGTCTTGTTGCAATGTTTTCTTTCACCTAAATTATGATGAAAAATCATAAAATTTGGGCGCGGAAGCAAATATTTTTATGATTTTTTACAAAAATAAAGTCAGATTTTACCTATTCTTGAAACGGATATTTTTGTTAAAACATTCATAAACATGCTTTTGGACCTATACTGTGGATAAAATATGATAAAAAATTATAAAATTTGGGCGCGGAAGCAAATATTTATATAATTTTTTACAAAAATAAAGTCAGATTTTACCTATTTTTGATGAATACGTTGTATATTGTAAGCTTCATTGGCTGGATTCTGGAATATCTACCACACTTGAAATAGCAATTTTCTTGTTGCAATGTTTGCTTTTACCTAAGTTATGATGAAAAATCATAAAATTCGGGCGCGGAAGCAAATATTTATATCATTTTTTACAAAAATAAAGTCAGATTTTACCTATTCTTGAAATGGATATTTTTGTTAAAACATTCATAAACATGCTTTTGGACCTATACTGTGGATAAACTATGATGAAAAATTATAAAATTCGGGCGCGGAAGCAAAAATTTATATGATTTTTTTACAAAAAAAGTCAGATTTTACCTATTTTTGATGAATACGTTTTATATTGTAAGCTACATGGGCTGGATTCTAGAATACCTAACACACTTGAAATAGCAATTTTTTTGTTGCAATGTTTTCTTTTAGCTGAAATATGATGAAAAATCATAAAATTCGGGCGCGGAAGCAAATATTTATATGATTTTTTACAAAAATAAAATCAGATTTTACCTATTTTTGAAAAGGATATTTTTGTTAAAACATTCATAAACATGCTTTGGACCTATACTATGGATAAAATATGATGAAAAAATATAAAATTCGGGCGCGGAAGAAAATATTTATATAAAAATTTTTACAAAAATTAAGTCAGATTTTACTTATTTTTGATGAATACTTTGTATATTTTACGCTACATGGGCTGGATTCTAGAATACCTAACACACTTGAAATAGCAATTTTCTTGTTGCAATGTTTTCTTTTAGCTAAAATATGATGAAAAATCATAATATTCGGGCACGGAAGCAAATATTTATATGATTTTTTACAAAAATAAAGTCAGATTTTACCTGTTTTTGAAATGGATATTTTTGTTAAAACATTCATAAACATGCTTTTGGACCTATACTATGGATAAAATATGATGAAAAATTATAAAATTCGGGCGCGGAAGCAAATATTTATATAATTTTTTACAAAAATAAAGTCAGATTTTACCTATTTTTGATGAATACGTTGTATATTGTAAGCTAAATGGGCATGATTCTAGAATACCTAACACACTTGAAATAGCAATTTTCTTTTTGCAATGTTTTCTTTTAGCTAAAATATGATGAAAAATCATAAAATTCGGGCGCGGAAGCAAATATTTCTATGATTTTTTACAAAAATAAAGTCAGATTTTACCTATATTTGAAATAGATATTTTTGTTAAAACATTCATAATCATGCTTTTGGACCTATACTGTGGATAAACTATGATGAAAAATTATAAAATTCGGGCGCGGAAGCAATTATTTATATGATTTTTTCAAAAAAAAAGTCAGATTTTACCTATTTTTGATGAGTACGTTGTATATTGTACGCTACATGGGCTGGATTCTAGAATACCTAACACACTTGAAATAGCAATTTTCTTGTTGCAATGTGTTCTTTTGGCTAAAATATGATGAAAAATCATAAAATTCGGGCGCGGAAGCAAATATTTATATGATTTTTTACAAAAATAAAATCATATTTTACCTATTTTTGAAATGGATATTTTTGTTAAAACATTCATAAACATGCTTTTGGACCTATACTATGGATAAAATATGATGAAAAATTATAAAATTCGGGCGCGGAAGCAAATATTTATATAATTTTTTACAAAAATAAAGTCAGATTTTACCTATTTTTGATGAATACGTTGTATATTGTAAGCTTCATCGGCTGGATTCTGGAATACCTACCACACTTGAAATAGCAATTTTCTTGTTGCAATGTTTTCTTTTACCTAAATTATGATGAAAAATCATAAAATTCGGGCGCGGAAGCAAATATTTATATCAGTTTTTACAAAAATAAAGTCAGATTTTTACCTATTCTTGAAATGGATATTTTTGTTAAAACATTCATAAACATGCTTTTGGACCTATACTGTGGATAAAATATGATGAAAAATTATAAAATTCGGGCGCGGAAGCAATTATTTATATGATTTTTTTCCAAAAAAAAAAGTCAGATTTTACCTATTTTTGATGAATACGTTGTATATTGTACGCTACATGGGCTGGATTGTAGAATACCTAACACACTTGAAATAGCAATTTTCTTGTTGCAATGTGTTCTTTTGGCTAAAATATGATGAAAAATCATAAAATTCGGGCGCGGAAGCAAATATTTATATAATTTTTTACAAAAATAAAGTCAGATTTTACCTATTTTTGAAATGGATATTTTTGTTAAAACATTCATAAACATGCTTTTGGACCTATACTATGGATAAAATATGATGAAAAATTATAAAATTCGGGCGCGGAAGCAAATATTTATATAATTTTTTACAAAAATAAAGTCAGATTTTACCTAGTTTTGTTGAATCGTTGTATATTGTAAGCTTCATTGGCTGGATTCTAGAATACCTACCACAATTGAAATAGCAATTTTCTTGTTGCAATGTTTTCTTTTAGCTAAAATATGATGAAAAATCATAAAATTCGGGCGCGGAAGCAAATATTTATATGATTTTTTACAAAAATAAAGTCAGATTTTACCTATTCTTGAAATGTATATTTATGTTAAAACATTCATAAACATGCTTTTGGACCTATACTATGGATAAAATATGATGAAAAATTATAAAATTCGGGCGCAGAAGCAATTATTTATATGATTTTTTTCCAAAAAAAAAGTCAGATTTTACCTATTTTTGATGAATACGTTGTATATTGTAAGCTATATGGGCACGATTCTAGAATACCTAACACACTTGAAATAGCAACTTTCTTTTTGCAATGTTTTCTTTTAGCTAAAATATGATGAAAAATCATAAAATTCGGGCGCGGAAGCAAATATTTATATGATTTTTTACAAAAATAAAGTCAGATTTTACCTATATTTGAAATAGATATTTTTGTTAAAACATTCATAATCATGCTTTTGGACCTATAATGTGGATAAACTATGATGAAAAATTATAAAATTCGGGAGCGGAAGCAATTATTTATATGATTTTTTCCAAAAAAAAAGTCAGATTTTACCTACTTTTGATGAATACGTTGTATATTGTAAGTAGTATAGCTAGTATCGTTCTGCGGCATTTGAGGTTATGTTTCACTCTCGATGACCGTGGTCATCCACATCGACCATTCTTCAGCTGAAGACATCCGGTGTGTTAGTTCTTCACGTACTTCTTGCACAACCCTTTTGAATTCGCACCCCGTTTCATTTCACCCTGTTTTCGACTTCGATGACCGTGGTCATCCTCACCTACCATTCTTCTTCGCCCGCACTTCTTGCACAACCCTCTCGAATTCGCACCCCGTTTCATTTCACCCTGTTTTCGACCTCGATGACCGTGTTCATCCTCACCCACCATTCTTCTTCGCCCGCACTTCTTGCACAACCCTTTCGAATTCATCCACCCTGTATGCTCTGCCCCTATGGCATGCACTCTCCACTTTAGTTGGGAGTGTCCATGGGGTGCACTCTCCACTTCAGTTAGGAGTGCCCGTGGGGTGCACTCTCCACTTCAGTTAGGAGTGCCCGTGGGGGTGCACTCTCCACTTCAGTTAGGAGTGCCCGTGGGGTGCACTCTCCACATCAGTTAGGAGTGCCCGTGGGGTGTACTCTCTACTTTAGTTATGAGTGCTCATGTGGTGCACTCTCCACTTCAGTTATGAGTGTCTTTGTGGGGTGCACTCTTTACTTCAGTTAGGCGTGTCTTTTGTAGGGTGCACTCTCCACTTCGCTCCACTTTAGTTGACAGTGCCCACTCGCCACTTTAGTTAAGAATCTGGATCCGGGATCCGGGATCTATTTCATCGTGAAATATGAATTTTTGATCTGGGTTCTGGGTCTGGAATCTGGAATATGAATTTTTATGATTTTTGATCTGGGTCTGGGATCTGGATCTGGAATATGATTTTTAATCTTTGTATATATTATACTATAATTTATGGTAAATACTGGGGGTGAGTTTGAATAAATGAAAAAAAATACATTTTATATATTTATTTATTTATTTACGTAAAAACAGTATTATAAATATCTTAAAAACAACAATTACAATTATTCATATTTGTACATAAATTTAATTTGGTTATTATATATGTAACACATTTACATCGACAATAACAGAAAGATTTACATAATATGCATGCCATTCCATCAACTTGTACTTTAGGTATAGGGAAACATTTTAGTTCACAACAATATTCCTCGTTTGTGGTAACTTCTGTGTTGGCGGCTGAGGTGGTTGCAGTGGTGATGTTGTTTGTTTGATTATGAATAAATTCACATGAATAATTATATTTTTGATGTTCTTTTAAAGGGTCATCTCCCTGTATCCATGTGAAGAAAGTGGAATAAAAATATAGCAACTCTTAACCTACCCATTTTAATTTAATTTCACAGAAACGATAAAAGTGTTTTTCTCTGAATATGTCAACAATTTTTTTAATATTTCTTTATTTCGGGGTGCAAAAATTTTTCATTGAACAAATATTTTTTTAAACATTTTTTCTTATTTTTTTAGATGCGACAATTTATTTTATAATACAAATTTATATAAAATGAATTGTATGAAAATTGGGAATTAAAACGTTATATTTTTTACTGTACATATATTTTTTGATAGTTTATTAAATTTGGAAAAGATAACTGAAAAAACGTGGAGACGTTGGTCCCACCCCTAAAATTTGGGGGTGGTTAAGCCCTGCCACCACGTCAAGGTCTCTCCACTTGGACAGGGAGCCCTACCCAAACCGCCTAGCGATTCAATAGGCAGAATGGGTAGAACCACCCCGAGTCTAAAACCACGACTGAGGTGCCTAACAGGTAACAATCTAACTGACCCTATAACAAAACAACCCTGACAACTCATACCAGCTAATGAATCGCATCTGAAAAAAAAAAGATTAGTACATCCTAACAAATGAGATGAAATGAGTCTGCTTTGGGTAGGAAGAAAAAGGAACGGAGACAGCACACCTGCCGGGATCAGACCGCCAAGAACCTCATAGCACATCAATGTTTTTTACGCATTAATGCGATGTGGCGCTTGGACGGTGTGTGTCACCCCAATCACTGACCTAGCCCATGCAAAGCCTTGAGGGTTTGGGTGTAAGCCAGCAACCGTAGGCACCCATAGAGCCCCGACTATTTGTAAGGGTCTATGGGGTGTGAGTCGGAAGTTACAACATAGCACTGGACGTACTATGTTGAGCAACCTTCCCACCATTCAACAAGCACCAGATGATTGCACTCATACAAACACACCTCTATTTAAATATTTTACACATACATTCCTAATTACAAAATATATTACACATACATTCCTAATAAAATCTTATTGATTTATATCTATAATTTCATTCATATTTTAGGATGAGGGAGTATGTCTCCATGAAGCATTCTCATCCATTTCTTCCACAGTCATACGTCGAACACAGAAACAATTCACACATCCCAAAGTATTTCGGGTAGATGCGTTACCACAAAAAACATATCTTTCTATTCCCCACTCAAGTTGCCATTCATCTTCTTCCTCAAAATGTCTTAATGGATTCCCAACCCAACAGCGATATCTTCTTATTTCTTCCAACACATTTATTCTATTAGCCGATGGCCAAAAGTGATACACTTCACCTTGCATTCCGCTATGATTCATAAACTGTGCCATAATAGTGTCTAAATCCATTACCCAATTTAGAATCCAACTGTGTACCTGTCCCCGGTACATATAAAAGGTAAATTTTTGAATCACCAAGCGAGGATTTTCTAAGACTATGGCAACAACCAACCAACCATTGTTAATCACAAGCCCTGACGTTGAAAATGTATACACAACCCCATCTAATTGTTCCATCAATCCAATCTTATCACCGTGAATGAATATGGCTAATGCATTTAAAAACTTCACAGCCCTTTCAATGGAAGTAACAGAAACGAATAACATATTTGTAAGTTTTCCCTGTAAATAATAATAGATATGTATTAAGTATATATTAAAGAACATATTAGAATATGAATAAAGTTTTTATTATATTGAAATATTATACAAAGAAAAACAAATATTTATTAAATTGTTGTTTTTCTCAGTATGAAAATATATTTTTTTTATTTCATTTATTTGTTCCTCATTTAATTGATTAAAGTTTGCGGGAAAAAAATGTTTTGAAATCACTGGTTTGAACAATTAATCATACCCCATACTTCGTGTTAATAATTTTGGTTGAATTAATTTTATATTTTTGTTTTTTTTCCAACTCTGACAAATTAATGTTTGGTAATTGATAATCTGCTGATCCCAACTGGTTGAAGTATGATAAAGTATTAGAAGCCATTTTATTTCTAAATTAAAAAAATAATTAAAATTCCAGCTCTAATATTAATAAAATTTAAAAAATTTAAAAAAATAAGTAATTTAATATTTCATTTTCTATTTTATCTAATTTTTCTAACACTTTTTGTCTAAATATTTCAAGTAAATGATATATAATATTGAAAAAAAATATTTAATTTGTTTCAGAAAAACAAATATTTATTAAATTGTTGTTTTTCTCAGTATGAAAATATAATTTTTTTATTTCATTTATTTGTTCCTCATTTAATTGATTAAAGTTTGCGGGAAAAAATGTTTTGAAATCACTGGTTTGAACAATTAATCGTGCCTCATTCTTCGAGTTAATAATTTTGACTGAATTAATTTTATATTTTTGTTTTTTCCCAACTCTGTCAAATTAATGGTTGGTAATTGATAATCTACTGATCCCAACTGGTTGAAGTATGATAAAGTACTAGAAGCATTTTATTTCTAAATTAAAAAAATAATTAAAATTCCAGCTCTAATATTAATAAAATTTAAAAAATTTAAAAAAATAAGTAATTTAATATTTCATTTTCTATTTTATCTAATTTGCTATATCGTTTTCCATACAATCTATTTTTTTTTTTGTAAATATTTTTTAATAAATACATTTGTGCCTTTAAATTTTCAATCTATTAAACATAAATATTTAAATTAAAGTTTTAATAAATTATTTAAATAAATAAATAAATAAATAAAAAATTTACTACTTACGGTTGTTACACAAACCACACACAAACACAGAAATTTTTAGATCTGTAATGTGTGGTAGGAGAAGCTGTAATGAGTAGTAGGAGGAGAAAATCTGCACTTTTAAAGCGAACAATATCTTTTGCGATTAATGTTATCATAGGTATGGAGTGGTGGAATAAACTTCTTTTAAGATTTTTTTTACTTCAATATGTTATAAAATGTATATAAATATTAAATTAGAAGACTAGTTATTTGTAGAAATAGGTAGAAAACAGGTACAATAATGATCGAACACCGTTGGAGCATTTTAAAAACTGATTTGACTTTCATAATAGAAAATATTATAATTACTGTTTAGCAGTTAGACATCAATTGACTTCTATTTGTTTCTTTGGTAAATATATATAGGAATTCAGGGTATAAATTTATAAATTAATACACATACATTTAATGAAAATATTTATTTAAAAAAAAAATATAGTACATATTACTAAAAATTATATAAATGACTTATTCTATGTAACAAATTTTTTAGTTGTTTAAACACACTTATTTTAGCACATTCTATATTAAACAAAGATAAATCAAATTGTCCTGCCTTTACAAGTTTATTGGTAAATTCATTAAACGAATAGCAATTTTTGTTTTTGAAAAAATAGATTAACCCATCAATGTAACGAAATACTCCATCAATATTTGTAGGTATTTCTGGAAATTTCTTATAAACATATGAATTTTCTTTAATAGCTAAATTACATTCGTTTAATTCAGAACAAAATGTATTACTATAAAAAATAAATGTATGACCTTGATATGAATTGAATATACCTGTAATATTATTTATATTTGGTAAGGATATATAATTTTCTATTTCAAATGATGGAAACTTAATATTATAAATTTTATCTGCAACAATTACAATATTACCGTTTGGTCTCTGATAAATTGCTGAAATGTCACTAAAATTTTTAATAAACGGTATCCATGTTTTCAAATGAACAGGTTTGTAATTAAAAGTATTATCTAACAAATTTTTTATCCATACCCATTCATTATATATTATATATAAATTTTCTTTAATAACTAAAAATTTATTTAATTTTTCATTAATGTTGCAAATATTTGGTATTTTAGTGTCATCCTCCTCCTCCTCATCGTTCTTCGTTGTTTGTTTAGTAACAGGAGTAGTAGTAGTATATTGCATGATTTTTGTTGTATTTAATATTTTAGTAAAACGAGTACCATATAAACTCTGAATTATCTTTTGGTCTATATTACTTAATACAGGTGTATTATTATTATTATTATTATAAAGCACATTATAATTATATGTAGGATACATAATTGATTCTTCATCATATATGTGTCCTAAACCGATAGCATGACCAATTTCATGCACCGCAACTTTAAAAAAATTATAATAATCGTTATCTGAATAACGTAACTCATAATCCCAATTTTCATCTATGTCAAAATGAATTTCTATAGGTGATTGTTGATAGTTAGGTAAATTTGCATGTGCTAATACTTTCCCACGTCCATCGAAAACATCAGGGCAATATTGATAACTATTTGCTTTTAAATGTTTTCCTCTTCCAAATGAAATACGTATATTTGGATTGTAAATATCTCTAGTAAAATTTATATCTGCTACTTTAGACCACATTTTAAACGCTTCTTCTAGTAAATAGTTTTGTCGTGCAGACATATGATATGAATTCCATCTTACTAATTTATTACGCCATTTTATGTTATTATTAAGAGCGTGTAAATTATCTGGAACACCACATCTTGGACGTTGCATAAATGTTAATGTTTCATTGTTCATTGTTCCATTTCCAGGTAAACCAAATTTTTGTTGATATAAGTTTAAAGCATGTTTGTACTCAAATGATTCCAAATTCGAACTATTTTCATTGGTGAAATTTAAGTAACCATAAATATTCAAATATACTATGATTTCAGTTTCGTCAAATGTGTAAACATATTGTGTAAATAAAATAAATATTAAAGAGAGCACCTTCATATTACAACAGTTAATAAAGAACTAAAGTATTTTTTCAAAAACATATCTTTTAAATAGTTTTAACAATACCTGTCAATGGGGTGTACTCAACTAATTTGTCATGTAATATTAAACAGTATGCTATTGTTGAAGTTGGGAATATTTCCATTGCTTCAAATTGTAATTTAATATCAACCGTAGAAGATTTAAGTTTCTCACTTTGTTTTGAGCAGTCAATTACAATTAAAGGTGCAGTTTCCTTAAAAGATTTCCAATTTAGTAAGGGGTAACTAGTTTCGTTATAATATGACGCTTGAAACTTAGTATACATTTCATATAGTATTAAGTATTGATTCTTTTCAAAATTAATATTCATGTTTTCATAGGGGTACGTTTCAGAGTTTAGAATTAACTTGATATTTTTAATTTTGCAATGATTAAATTTGCTAATATCGGCATTAAATTTATTTCTATAATCTGTTTGAAAACCAATAATAACATATCGAGGAGTTTCTAATTGACTAGATGATTTTATTTGCCATGTTTGTTGTGACGTAACTTGTAACACTGGAAACTCATGTAAATCCCAACTTCTGAATGGAATATATAAGGAGTTATTTTTGTTATTAACAATTTTTAATAAATTCAATTTTTCCTCATCATTTGGATAAATATGTTTGATACGCCACTGTATTTTATTTATCTTAATTTTTAATTCTTGTTGACTAATATAGACGTTACTGTCATTTCTAGCACGTATTAAAACAAGTTCTTGCTTGGCATTCACAATAACTTTCTTAAAATCTTCTGCGAAACCCAAAAGCAGTTTTAGAGGTATCGAAACTATGAATTCTCCAGTGTCATTAATAATATTGTCGTTGTACCATCCCGCAGTTTCATATATTGATTTTTCATTAGAATTCATTGAAACATACGCTTTCATTGTACTGCAAATACCAACATTCTTTACTTTATCTATTTCCATGCCAAATAATTCATATCGTATTTCATCAAACAGATGTGCAAAACCGTTATTAGCTAATTTAGCCTTGATAGGAGTTTTTCCATCCTTTTCTAAAAATTTTCCTTCTATTACAATGTAACTATCGTGGGGTACTGTGTAAATATCTTGATAATGGATAGGTATTCGAATTTCATCATTGTTCTCATACTGTGTGGGTGCATATGGATCATAAGTATGTAATTCTTCACGCCTAATAGCAGTACTGAATCTCACACCCTCGTTGATGTTTAATACTTCATTCATTTTTATTTTTATTTATTATTTGATTTTCTTTTGTTTTTTAGTTTTAAACCGATTGATTGCAGAAAGTTTATATTTTTACGTGTTAACGAGTATGCAGTTGACAATGAATTAAATTTACTTGAACTTTTCTTCTTATTATATACTTTACAGGTATTAAAATTAATACCCATAATTTATACTTTTTTTAAATGCAATCTGATTGTAACTTCTTCACCCCTAAAATCTACCAATTGACCGTTCTGATCAACAATACGTAAAGTTATGTTGTTTATAGTTCGAACGTTCACAGAAAACAGAATTTCCATTTTTTCTATAAGCAACCCAATGAGTTCCAGATCCATCAAAATTATCTAAATTAATGATAGCGTTTTCATATTTTAATGGTTTTTTAGGTAATTTATTGCGCATGTAAATACCACGAAAATTTGGAATTTTGTGTGTGTACTTTAATAAATCGTGATTTGTCAACGCACGATTAGGTAATTTTTTTAATGTTTTTTTTTCTTCCTTCTCTTTTGGGTTTTTTTTTTAGAATGACCACTACCATATTTATAGGGTTTCAAATATAATCCTGAACCACCCAACATTTTTTTCACACCATGCGATGCAACACCAGTGGCGGCGCCCGCCAATATTGCCTTACCAATTAAGGGTAATAACGGACCCAGTAATGGTAAAAATCCTCCCGTTTTCACCTGCTTTCTGCGTTTTACACTACTTTTACGTTTATTACAACCCATTCCAAATTTTCTCTTTAATTTCATAGAATTTTTTACAATCCAAGCTGCACGCTTTTCACCTGCAGATGCACTTTTTGATTTAATTCTTGATATCGCAGCTTCTTGTAATATTTTATCTGCTATATGCCGATCTTCTAAATTATTACTTTTAGAATATGCTATATCATGTTGTTTACAGGCTGCATCCAAAGCATTAATACCTGGATCACCTCGGGTTAATCGTTTTTGTAAATTTGTACCAGGTCCGCAATATTGGTATCCAGGTATGTGTAATTCAAAAGGTAATTTATTTATAACAGAATTGATTAAACCCTGTCCGCTGTGATGTGTAATCACGAAGAGTTGCAAATCAAATGAATATAAATAAAGAAGTTTTCTTCTATTTATATCAATTATGTAACATACCTCTGAACAGAATGCATTTCAAACACCAAAATAAAATTTTAAACGTTGATAATTTTGATATAAACACCAATAATATTAATAAAAAACATGGTGATTTATTACCAAATACTATTAGATGTATAATTTGCGGTCCCTCTAATTGTGGTAAAACAAATGTCATTCTAAGTTTATTAACTAATAAGAATGGATTAAAATTTGAAAATATTTACTTATACTCAAAGTCACTAAATCAACCAAAGTATAGATTTTTAGAAAATTGCATATCACGTGTTAAAGGTATGAGATTTTTTCCCTATACAGATAACAGTGAAATTGTTAAACCACAAAATTCAAAACAAAATTCTATTTTCATATTCGACGATATTGCATGTGATAAACAAGACTGCATGAGGGAATATTTTAGTCAAGGACGTCATAATTCAGTTGATTGTTTCTATCTTTGTCAGACATATGCTCGTATACCTAAACATTTAATACGAGATAATGCAAATTTAATAATACTTTTTAAGCAAGATGAAAAAAATTTACAACATGTGTATTCAGATCATTGTAATACTGATATGACTTTTAAAAAATTTAAAGATTTTTGTTCTTACTGTTGGACTAAGAAGTATGGATTTGCTGTTATCGATAAAGATAATGATTTGTTAAACGGTCGTTATAGAAACGGATTTGATAGTTTTCTGAAAAAAAATTAATTTGCACTATAAATGTTATATATATGATATATTGTACTTAGTTACATAATAAACATTACCAAGTAAAGAACTAAACAAAGAATGGAGAAAAGTAAGCAAGATACACTTAAAAAAATTATACGTGTAAGTAAAGATATAAGAAGTAAATATCAAAGTTTAAAACGAGGTCAAGTTGAATCTGAGCATGAGCTTGCCAAAACATTCAAGCCAATCACAGAACCTTTAGAAGAATTAGTTAAAAAAGAACAAATAAAATTAGAATTACCAGATAACGTGTCACCTGTAAAACAATCACCTGAAAAAAGTCATGAAGATACATTTTATTCTACATTTACGCCTACAAGAAGTTCTAAAAAACGTAAAGTGAACAGGACACCTTTTCAAACACCAAGGACAACACCATTTGTACTTGACAGCGAAATTATAGCGGAAACAGATGGTGAAGAATCACCCACAAAAATTATACAAGATCATTTGGAAAAATCTATTGAAACACGTGAAGAATTGAAAGATTTGTTGGGTAACATTGCTGCAGAATATTTTAAATTCTACTTAACTTCAAATGATAGAGATAAGGATAATATTTATGGGATTCGTCGAACTTCAAATGGAGATTGGATGATTGGAAATTCAAAAGTTGAAATTGGCAATAATGATTTAAAGATAAAAGATAAATGGTATGAAGGTACACCTGGTCTATATGAGTTGCTTTTCAAAAAAAATTATAAAAATTATACTGAAGAAGATCAAAAAAATTACATTGATATAGTTCTAAGTACAAGTGCACACAGATATGGTTATAATGAGTTAAATAGACTTAACAATAATTGAAGTAAAAAATACAGAGATATTATTAAACCTGCCATTGAAGCAGGTGGTGGAGGCGAGAAAATTAGGAGTTATTCTCTTACAGACACTACTACAGGATATGGTATTTTACCAAAATATATGAGTGTTACACCCAACCACCGTGAATATATTTACTGGGATAATCCCAACGAACTTGTTGAAAGACTACAATTGTTAATTGCTTCCAAAGAGGCTGGTCACACAGGACATGATAATGAAATTTTATCAATTATAGAAGAGATGCGTGAAGCTAATATAATTGAATAGTTGCTGTTACACAGTGTGTATATGTACAGTTATACTTATAGCAATGAATAAAAACAAAGAATTATTATCAAAAATTGATAATTATTTAATAAACCTTAAACATTTAAAATATATAACTGAGATGTATTGTATAACTAAAGGGATAATACTAATAATAATAAAATGATAAATAAATCGTTTAAACAAATTTGTGAAGAAATTAAACTAATTCTAGTAAAGATAGAAGAATTAAAACAATATATGGAAGACTTTACAAGAATAATAAATTTAAATAATAACAAATGTACTGAAACAAACAGTCGTAAAAGGAAATGTGAATATAACGAACATATAATAACAAAACGTAAAAGAAATTATTAAATAATATACAGTTTTTTAAAAATAATCAGAAATTTGTGCTGTGGTTCATTAGTTTTCCTCTGATTACCACGTGTTCACAACTAACTTGTAAACACAGGAATTTGAGGTTTGATAAAGTATTTACAGAAAAAATATGGTTAGTTATTTTTCTCTACTGATTAACATGAACTAATATAAAATGCGTGCATAAAGCTAACATTTCATTATATCAAGAACTGAACTGTTACCGGTGTCGTTGCTCACTCCTCCAGTTACTACAAACAAAAGAAGGGTAAGTAATATTTGTATATTTATATTAAATTTTTATTTTATAAATTGTTTTTTTGTTATTAGAAATCATGGATTCTGCTGCAGCCATCGAAAAGCTAAATACCCTTGGACAATATACAAAGAAAAATATAATAAAAATAAAAGAACTGAAAGAAAATACACCATACTTCATTAAAGAATCCCGCTATGTGTTTACAAAATTTGGACGTTCAATACTCCTGGATCTGGGGGATTTCGTAACATTTCTACCGAAACGTTTCAACACATTGGAGATCGATGAAGTGGAGTCGTTGTTCCCAACACAATATTTATTTGTAAAAAAAAATGAACATGACTACATTGAGATTTTCTTTAAAACTCAAAATGAAATGGAGTATAATAAAATGTAACAGAATTCTTTTATAAAAATTTTTATTTGTATATTTTCATACATATAATTATATAATGTTAAATTTTTACTATATAATAAAATATATATTATACAATTTATTTTTATTTATTTACTCTTAAATATTTCTTTAACATCGTCACTTATACTAATAGAGTCTTTAATATTACGTATATTGTTACTATTTTTAAATTCATGATCATTAATATTACGTATGTTGTTGTTATTATTTTTACATTCAATAATTTGATTTTTAATTTCGTTAATTTTAATTTCAATCCCTTTTTTAAATAAATCTGTTGCAGTGAAATATGTTTGTATACTTTTATTAATATTTTGTTGTAAGTTTTTCATATTGTTTATAATATTTGTAATTTCATTGATTTGTCTTTGAATTTCTTCTTTTATTTGATTTGTTTCAGCGATACGTTGTTGTATTTGGTGTCCATTTTTGTCAATTATTTGCATGTTACTTTTTATGGTGTCTTCAATTCCATTGATTCGACTTTGAATTTCTTCTTTCATTTGATTTGTTGCAATGATATGTTCTTGTGTTTGGTTTCTAGAACTTTTCATATTTGTTTCTTGCATTTGAGCATTAGCTTCAAAATTATTTATAATTCTATTGATTTTATCATTTATTATGGTTATTTGTTCTTGTATAGTATTATTTAAATTATTAAAATCTGTTGAATATTCGTTTTCTAGCCTAATAATTTCTTCTTTTATTTTACTATTTACTGTAATAAATTGTTCTTGTATTTTGAGTTCCTCTATTTTTCGTTCTTTATTTAAATTTATATTTAAGTTTTTAAAATTTGCTAAATATTTGGTGTCTAACTCAATAATTTTTTTATTTAAATTATTTATAAGTATCAAAAATTTGTTTTGTATGTTTGTAGATAACGCAGTAGGCTTTAGTTCAGAATATTGTCCAAATTTGTTGACACTCATTTTTAAAATGACTAACTTTAACTTAAAACAATTAATTTTATATTATTTAATAGTCAACATTTTCACTTCCTCTTCTATGCAATACATGTTTAGGAATAAGTTTCTCACAATCTTCGTAAAATACAGTATGTTCTAGTATGACGTAACTTGTACACACTATCTCCTTATCATTTTCAATGTGAATAATATGATAATTCTTAAGCGATTGTCTATATCTACATATACTAAACACTTCTTTATTTTTAAATAAAACTATAATACATGAATTAGGACTAAAGTCATTCACTCTAATTTCTATGTTATCTAATATTTCATCTGTACTATATGGAAGAAACACACGATGGTGGTATGCGAAACACATTTTTTTTTTATATGTTTAATGTTCAACATACAAGTTAATAAGTAATTTAATATTTCATTTTACTTAATATATATATAAAAAAAATTAAAATAGTAACAGAATGATTTTTTGATAAATTACCTTTTATCTATACTTTCAAAATGTCAGTTTTATTAATCCAAGAATTATGATTATTACTAAAACCAAGCCATTTCACATACACTTGAGAACCTTTTCTACGTAATACTTTTTCTACGAGGTAATCATTTGGATATATTGTTTTTTGTAACTCAAATTCGTAAAAACCACCTTCAATTGGATTATTTTGTAGATCTTTTAATTTGTAAGTAATCGGGTTTGTACACTGAACTTTATTGATTACAAAAATTTCTGTTGACCAATTAGGTTCATACCCCTTTTGAAATATATGTTTATGTTTACTAATTCTTACAAAATCGCCTACTTTGTATTTACTTTTGTAACAAATCTTAATATTATTATAAACATTTTTTAATAAATATTTCTCAACTTTCTTAGTCACGTCAACAGGTTTCATATGTATTGTTCTATGTACTTTATTATTATAGTTATTTATTAAATTTGATAATATTTTTAACCAGTTATGAGATCCCTGATAATTAAAATGACGCCACATATTTGTTTTGAGTGTTCGATTAAACCTTTCACAGACAGATGCTTTTAAATTACTATACGTTGAATAATGATTTATATTAAATTTTTTCATTAAACTATTAAACTTAGTATTATGAAATTCTTTCCCATTATCTGTTTGTAAATTTTTTGGAATACGATCTTGTTTGAAAATTTTACTCATTGCCTGAATAATATAATCAGCCGATTTTGATTTTATAGGTTCAGCCCAAGCATATTTGGAAAATACATCAATAACTGTTAATAAATATTTATGATTTTTATTTTCCTTAGCATAAGGAATCATTTCTACGAGATCTGCTTGCCATAAATCATCAATTCCCTTCACTATTACACGTCTACGTGGATAATTTCGACGAGCTGGTTTATGTAATTCATTTACAATTTGAATTTTAGTCATTATTTGAAATCTATATGTATTTTTTAAAATAAAATACTAGTTTCCATTTCTAACTATGGATGTATACTAATGAAATATTTACTTTGATAATGTTTATCAAGAATAAAAATAATGAACCACAGACAAGTTGATATAAAATTATTAAAACCTCAAATTCCCCTGTTTAAAAGTTGTGAACACATGTTAATCAAGAGTAAAAATAATGAACAGCATACATGTTGATATAAAATTATCAAAACCATGAATTCCTGTTTTTAAAACTTATATAGAGCGATATTCACAGTGAATTTTCGCAAACAAAAAACAATTCTTCTGAAAAATATATATATACATTATATATATATATACACACATTTAAAAGTTATCCAAAATCGAAATACAAGAAGAATTCATGTAAGTAATAATATAAATAATAATAAAATAATATAATGATGTTCTCTCTGCTTATTAGCAGGTGAAACCTGTTCAGAGAATAAACAAAAATCATCAAATTCAAGATTAGAAGAAGACAGCAAATAACGTTAGATTATTAAAACTTATCTGATATTATTTTATAAATATAAAAAACAAACACCGCTCAGTTTTCATCAGTTGTTTGAAAACATTGTTCTGAAGAATAACTATTTTGTGTACCGCTAAACAATGAATAGTAGTCTAAGTTCACTTAGTGATCAAACAATAACTAATATTCGAAAAGCAATAAAGTTAATTAAAACTGATGATGAAATTAATAGATGGCGTAAACATTTAAATAAAATAATTACATTACTAAATAAATATATAAAAAAGAAAGGCTATAAAAATAATAAAGAAGAAAATTTATTAAAACTTGAAGCTAATTTAACAATTTTAAAAACATATAAAGAAAAAATAAAAAACTTAAAAACTAAAACTGGATCTGGATTATCTAAAAACGGAAAACCAAAACATAACTTACTATGGCAAGATATAAAATCTGTTTTTCAAAAACGTATTAAAACCGGTGTAATAATAAACAAAGCGGGAATTAAAGATCCTAAAATATTTCTACAACATGCAATTACAATATTTAAAAATAAAATAAACAAAGCATTACAGTCATCAATATTAAAAACGAATGTTATATTTAGTGGACATTTCATTTTACCAAGTTCAGGTACAAGTGAAATTAAAACATTCAATACAAGAAACGAAGTAATTGACAATTCAACAAACATAAAAGAATGGTATAAAGAAAATGTATTAGATAAAATAATGAACGATTTAGAAGAGTTTCAAGAACGAGACTCAGGTTGGGCTTTATATGAAGTTCTACACCTGAAAGTAAACATAAACAATTATTCACCGATCACTGCTTCTGGAAAGGGTTATGTATCGTTACCTGCAGACATAAAAGCAAAAAAAGCAATTATTAATGTTAACAATGATGACGATTATTGCTTTCTTTGGGCTGTTACATCAGCGCTATATCCAGTACGTAACAGTTCTAATCGTACATCTGCATACCCCCATTTTTCAACAATTCTAAAGTATGATGGAATAGAATTTCCAATAAAATTAAAAAATATTGTGAAATTCGAAGAAATGAATGGACTTAACAGAAATATCTACACACTTGAAAAGGTGGGCAAGAAAAAGCATGATGTCGTACCAGTACGTCTAACCAAGTGCAAATATGATAAAACAATACATTTACTGATGATGTATGCCGGAGACGAGGAAGGGGAGGAGGAAAAAGAAGCAGAAGAAGATCAGATTCAAGATAATGACAGCATGGATGTTGACATCACTGACAATGTTAGAAGACTTAGATCTCTTGAAAATTATCATTTTATGTGGATAAAAAATCTTTCACGATTATTGAGAAGTCAAATTTCAACTTATCAACCATTCTTTTGTGATAGATGTTTAAATCATTTTAGAAGCGAGTGTGGTTTAGAAAAACACAAAGAAAACTGTAGAAATGTTAATGAGTGTAAAATAACATTGCCCACAGAAGAAAATAAAATATTGAAATTTAAAAACTTTAATCACAAAGAAAAAGTACCGTTTGTAATATATGCTGATATAGAATCAATTTTGGAAAAAGTTGAAGAAGCACATGGCAAAAATACGGTATATACACAGAAACATGTACCGTTTAGTATTGCGTATTACCTGAAATGTTCATACAATAACTCATATTCAAAATTTAATATTTACCGTGGAAGACACTGCATTGACTGGTTTGTTGAAGAACTTAACAATATAGCGAACCAAATTGACACTATAATGAAAGATATTAAACCGATGAAATTAACTTCTGATGAAGAAATAAATTTTATAAATAGTAAAAAATGTCATATTTGCGATGAAGTATTCACTCTGCTTAACATAAAAGTACGTGATCATTCACATTTAACTGGAGAATACAGAGGAGCCGCTCATCAAAATTGCAATTTAAATTATACAAATTCACATGCTATACCTGTTGTATTTCATAATTTATCTTCGTACGATGCACACTTTATTATAAAAGAAATAACTACAAAAATTCCAGGCTCTGTATCGCTATTACCAATAAACAAAGAACGATATATATCCTTCACAAAATACGTAAAAAATACACAAATTAATTTCAGATTTATAGACTCTTTCCGCTTTATGGCAAGCAGTTTAGAAAAATTAGCTTCTTATCTAACAGATAGTGAAAAGTTAATAACAAGAGCTCACACTGATTCAGAAGAGAAATTTATATTAGTTACAAAAAAAGGTATATTCCCATATGAATATCTAGATAGTTGGGATAAACTAGATGAGGAACAACTGCCTAGTATAGACAAATTTTACAGTTCACTCAAAGGGGAAAACATATCAAATGAAGACTATCAGCATGCTATAAATGTTTGGAATTTATTTGAAATTCAAAATTTAGGACAATATGCCGATTTATATTTAAAAACTGATGTTTTATTACTAAGTGACATATTTGAAAATTTTCGTGAAAGTTGCTTAGAAACATATCAGTTAGATGCATTACACTACTATACTGCACCCGGATTAGCATTTAGTGCCATGTTAAAATGCAGTAAAATTCAATTGGAACTTTTAACAGACATTGATAAAATTTTGTTTATTGAAAAGGGAATCCGGGGTGGAGTGTCACAGTGTTCGAGTAGATATGGGAAAGCGAATAATAAATATATGGGGGAGAAATATAATTGTAATGAATCTGACTCTTATTTAATGTATTTTGATGTAAATAACTTATATGGTGCTGCCATGAGTAATTATTTACCCTACTCGGAATTTGAGTGGGTTGATATTTTAGACATATACAAAATAGATTTGATGAATTTAAGTAATGAATCTCCCATAGGCTACATTTTTGAAGTTGATTTAGAGTATCCGAAAGAATTACACAATGATGATTTGCCGTTATGCCCTGAACATTTTATACCACCTCAATCGAAACTACCAAAATTAGTAACAAATTTGTATGATAAAAAAAACTATTTGATTCATTATCAAAATTTAAAACAATGTTTGAAATTGGGTTTAAAAATATCTAAAATTCATAAAGTTCTAAAATTTAAACAAAGACCATGGTTAAAAACATATATAGATATAAATACAAACATGCGAAAACAATCAAATAATGAATTTAAAAAGAATTTTTATAAATTAATGAATAACGCGGTGTTTGGTAAAACCATGGAGAACGTTCGTAAATATAAAGATATAAAAATAGTTTCAAATTGGGAGGGAAGATACGGTGCAAAATCTTACATACAACAACCAAATTTTCATAGTTGTACCATATTAGATGATGATATTATATTAATAGAAATGAGTAAAAAAAATATTACTTTTAACAAGCCCATATACGTTGGTTTCTCTATTTTAGACATTTCAAAAACTTACATTTATGACTTTCACTACAATTATATTAAGAAAAATGTTTGTAACAATACAAAATTATTGTACACAGACACAGATAGTCTTATTTACTTATTTAAAAATATTGATATCTATGACGTAATGAAACGAGATATTTATAAATTTGATACTTCTGATTATCCACATAATAATATTTTCAACATACCTCTTGTTAACAAAAAAATTATTGGTCTCATGAAGGATGAAAATAATGGCGAAATTATGACAGAGTTTATTGGTTTGCGATCAAAAATGTACACGTACAAAGTCTTGCAAGATGTTAATAAAGAAAAAATCAATAAAAAAGCAAAGGGCATAACAAAAGCAGCACTCAATACTATAACTTTTAGTGATTACTATAATTGTTTATTTAACAATAAAACTATAAATATAAATCAATGTTCTGTTAGATCTAAGAAACATGTTGTACATACAATAAAACAAAATAAGTTAGCTTTAAGTCCGTTTGACGACAAACGAATTATAAACTATTTATATACAGATACACACCCATGGGGTTATAATTTTCAATAAATATTATCAAAGATAAAATGTGTTAATTATTTACATCACAGCTCTCCCTAATCACCCCAACTAAAAAAAAAATTACGAAGGATGTGGGAGATAGATCCCAGATCCAGATCCCAGATCCAGATCCCAGATCCAGATCCCAGATCCAGATCCCAGATCCAGATCCCAGATCCAGATCCCAGATCCCAGATCCAGATCCCAGATCAAAAATCATAAAAATTCATATTCCAGATTCCAGACCCAGAACCCAGATCAAAAATTCATATTTCACGATGAAATAGATCCCGGATCCCGGATCCAGATCCCAGATCAAAAATCATAAAAATTCATATTCCAGATTCCAGACCCAGAACCCAGATCAAAAATTCATATTTCACGATGAAATAGATCCCGGATCCCGGATCCAGATTCTTAACTAAAGTGGCGAGTGGGCACTGTCAACTAAAGTGGAGCGAAGTGGAGAGTGCACCCTACAAAAGACACACCTAACTGAAGTAAAGAGTGCACCCCACAAAGACACTCATAACTGAAGTGGAGAGTGCACCACATGAGCACTCATAACTAAAGTAGAGAGTGCACCCCACGGGCACTCCTAACTGATGTGGAGAGTACACCCCACGGGCATTCCTAACTGAAGTGGAGAGTGCACCCCCACGGGCACTCCTAACTGAAGTGGAGAGTGCACGCCACGGGCACTCCTAACTGAAGTGGAGAGTGCACCCCATGGACACTCCCAACTAAAGTGGAGAGTGCATGCCCTAGGGGCAGAGCATACAGGGTGGATGAATTCGAAAGGGTTGTGCAAGAAGTGCGGGCGAAGAAGAATGGTAGGTGAGGATGACCACGGTCATCGAAATCGAAAACAGGGTGAAATGAAACGGGGTGCGAATTCGAAAGGGTTGTGCAAGAAGTACGTGAAGAACTAACACACCGGATGTCTTCAGCTGAAGAATGGTCGATGTGGATGACCACGGTCATCGAGAGTGAAACATAACCTCAAATGCCGCAGAACGATACTAGCTATACTACTATTGTACGCTACATGGTCTGGATTCTAGAATACCTAACACACTTGAAATAGCAATTTTCTTGTTGCAATGTGTTCTTTTGGCTAAAATATGATGAAAAATCATAAAATTCGGGCGCGGAAGCAAATATTTATATGATTTTTTACAAAAATAAAGTCAGATTTTACCTATTTTCGAAATGGATATTTTTGTTGAAACATACATAAACATGCTTTTGGACCTATACTATGGATAAAATATGATAAAAAATTATAAAATTCGGGCGCGGAAGCAAATATTTATATAATTTTTTACAAAAATATAGTCAGATTTTACCTATTTTTGATGAATACGTTGTATATTGTAAGCTTCATTGGCTGGATTTTAGAATACCTACCACACTTGAAATAGCAATTTTCTTGTTGCAATGTTTTCTTTTACCTAAATTATGATGAAAAATCATAAAATTCGGGCGCGGAAGCAAATATTTATATCATTTTTTACAAAAATAAAGTCAGATTTTACCTGTTCTTGAAATAGATATTTTTGTTAAAACATTCATAAACATGCTTTTGGACCTATACTGTGGATAAACTATGATGAAAAATTATGGAATTCGGGCGCGAAAGCAAATATTTATATGATTTTTTACAAAAAATATGTCAGATTTTACCTATTTTTGATGAAAACGTTGTATAATGTAAGCTACATGGGCTGGATTCTAGAATATCTAACACACTTGAAATAGCAATTTTCTTGTTGCAATGTTTTCTTTTAGCTAAAATATGATAAAAAATCATAAAATTCGGGCGCGGAAGCAAATATTTATATGATTTTTTACAAAAATAAAGTCAGATTTTACCTATTTTTGAAATGGAAATTTTTGTTAAAACATTCATAAACATGCTTTTGGACCTATATTTTGGATAAAATATGATAAAAAATTATAAAATTCGGGCGCGGAAGCAATTATTTATATGATTTGTTTCAAAAAAAAAGTCAGATTTTACCTATTTTTGATGAATACGTTGTATATTGTACGCTACATGGGCTGGATTCTAGAATACCTAACACACTTGAAATAGCAATTTTCTTGTTGCAATGTTTTCTTTTAGCTAAAATATGATGAAAAATCATAAAATTCGGGCGCGGAAGCAAATATTTATATGATTTTTTACAAAAATAAAGTCAGATTTTACCTATTCTTGAAATGGATATTTTTGTTAAAACATTCATAAACATGCTTTTGGACCTATAATGTGGATAAAATATGATGAAAAATTATAAAATTCGGGCGCAGAAACAATTATTTCTATGATTTTTTCCAAAAAAAATGTCAGATTTTACCTATTTTTGATGAATACGTTGTATATTGTACGCTACATGGGCTGGATTCTAGAATACCTAACACACTTGAAATAGCAATTTTTTTGTTGCAATGTTTTCTTTTAGCTAAAATATGATGAAATATCATAAAATTCGGGCGCGGAAGCAAATATTTATATAATTTTTTACAAAAATAAAGTCAGATTTTACCTATTTTTGATGAATACGTTGTATATTGTAAGCTTCATTGGCTGGATTCTAGAATACCTACCACACTTGAAATAGCAATTTTCTTGTTGCAATGTTTTCTTTTAGCTAAATTATGATGAAAAATCATAAAATTCGGGCGCGGAAGCAAATATTTATATGATTTTTTACAAAAATAAAGTCAGATTTTACCTATTCTTAAAATGGATATTTTTGTTAAAACATTCATAAACATACTTTTGGACCTATACAGTGGATAAAATATGATGAAAAATTATAAAATTCGGGCGCGGAAGCAAATATTTATATAATTTTTTACAAAACTAAAGTCAGATTTTATCTATTTTTTATGAATACGTTGTATATTGTATGCTTCATTGGCTGGATTCTAGAATACCTACCACACTTGAAATAGCAATTTTCATGTTGCAATATTTTCTTTTACCTAAATTATAATAAAAAATCATAAAATTCGGGCGCGGATGCAAATGTATATATGAATTTTTTACAAAAATAAAGTCAGATTTTACCTATTCTAGAAATGGATATTTTTGTTAAAACATTCATAAACATGTTTTTGGACCTATACTGTGGATAAAATATGATGAAAATTTATAAAATTCGGGCGCGGAAGCAAATATCTTTATGATTTCTTACAAAAAAAGTCAAATTTTACCTAATTTTGATGAATACGTTGTATATTGTAAGCTATGTGGGCAGGATTCTAGAATACCTACCACACTTGAAATAGCTATTTTCTTGTTGCAATGTTTTCTTTTACCTAAATTATGATGAAAAATCATAAAATTCGGGCGCGGAAGCAAATATTTATATGATTTTTTACAAAAATAAAGTCAGATTTTACCTATTCTTGAAATGGATATTTTTGTTAAAACATTCATAAACATGCTTTTGGACCTATACTGTGGATAAAATATGATGAAAAATTATAAAATTCGGGCGCGGAAGCAAATATTTATATGATTTTTTACAAAAAAAAAGTCAGATTTTACCTATTTTTGATGAATACGTTGTATATTGTAAGCTACATGGGCTGTATTTTAGAATACCTAAAACAATTGAAATAGCAATTTTCTTGTTGCAATGTTTTCTCTTAGCTAAAATATAATAAAAAATCTTAAAATTCGGGCGCGGAACATATATTTATATGGTTTTTTACAAAAATAAAATCAGATTGTACCTATATTTAAAATGGATATATTTTTTAAAACATTCATAAACATGCTTTTGGACCTATACTATGGATAAAATATTATGAAAAATTATAAAATTCGAGCGCGGAAGTAAATATTTATATAATTTTTTACAAAAATAAAGTCAGATTTTACCTATTTTTGATGAATACGTTGTATATTGTATGCTTCATTGGCAGGATTCTAGAATACCTACCACACTTGAAATAGCAATTTTCATGTTGCAATATTTTCTTTTACCTAAATTATGATAAAAAATCATAAAATTCGGGCGCGGATGCAAATATTTATATGATTTTTTAAAAAAATAAAGTCAGATTTTACCTATTCTAAAAAATGGATATTTTTGTTAAAACATTAATAAACATGCTTTTGGACCTATACAGTGGATAAAATATGATGAAAAATTATAAAATCATAAAATTCGGGCGCGGAAACAAATATATATATATATATATATATATATATATATATATATATATATATATATATATATATATATGTCCAGTGATCCCTTTGAGGACGGAACTGTATAACGATATATCGGTCAGTTTAAGGACAGCAATTATGATCACGGAGTTTGAGTCTCTACTAAAAGTACAGTAGCGTCGTAACAAAAGGGGGCCCTCAAATTCATTAAAATATAAGGCAAATTTAACTATATAAATTTTCGTAAGAGTTATGTATACTAAAAATAGTCTTATCATGATTAATATCTTGTATATAATATTAATTTTATATAAATACGATTTATGTAACGAAACTTCTTTTATGTCAGAAAAGATAATTCTATTAGAAATATGAAAATATTTACTACTATTTTTGAATTAGCAATAAATTCCATGGGTGCTATTCTGCTGTCAACATTAAAGTTAAAAGTTACATTTAGCGCAGTTTAGAACTATCCTCTAAAATATCGTATTCTAGTGTCAATTTAATTTAATTTAATTTTAAGCTTTGACAGGTAATACAGTGTTGCTATGTATTGTTGTGTTTAAAGGTTACTGATAGTTAGCGTAGCTCATTTACTGACAGTAGAATAACATCAACTCTAAACATTAAAGGGCACCTTTAGTTAGAGACCACTTCTATTCTAAGCTAATTTAATGTTACCAGCAGAATACGGGCCCATATGTCTGGGAACCAAGGAATATTTTTTTTATTTATAAACATAATACATATAATAATCATTCTTACAATTAAATTGATCTAGTTACGAAAATATAAGAACCACTATATAAAATGTAAAACTTATTTTTTACAATATATTTAAATATATGTAAATGCTCAATTTAAATTTTCCAAATTTTTCATATTTTTACTAATAATTTTAAAAAGTGTCATGTTAGTTACTTGAAAAATAACATTTAATTCAATAGAAAATAAACTGCAGTATTAGTCTTTAAATTGTACACTTGTTTAGATATACATCATCAATAATATAAATATTCATTCCCTATTTTCCATATGTTATTAATAAATCGAGCATGTAAAAACAGTGAAAATAGCAATTATTTATTTGATAATATATAAATATTAGTATATTACACAAAAAGGTTGAGAAGACTATCATTATTGACCTAGCGCTAAATAACCCGAGGTGCAAAGCAACCGAGGGACATAAAGCGCTGGTCAATAATGGTCTTCTCAACCGTGGTATACATATTATTTTTTTCACTACTAGCAATTCAATTCCAATCCTACTAAAAAAAATTATATTGACAGTACAAACATTTTGACATGAAACTTGAATCTTAATATACACAAAAATAACGTATGCTGTCTTTGTTTTTATATTTAACGTTTCAGTTTGTCATCCTCAATTTTGATTTTTAATTTGATTTTATTTGATTTATTTATATAAATTAGATTTAGATTTGAGGTGGAGGGTGGATAAACTCCACGTGCACTGAGGCCTCGCATATGGGCCCATTGTACTGCCTCCAGGTGCACAGCTCCCTAGCTATCTTGAAGCCATTCTACGCTACGGAAGAAGGCTAACAAGTTGGCAGGTGGGGTTGTGCTGAGTGTTGCCTCGGAAGGCCACATATCCCCAAGCATGGAACCTCTTTTTAATGATAAAGTGGGGCATTCCTGAAGAATGTGCTCCACTGTTTCATCATCCATATCACATCCTCTGCAAAGTGAGGTGTTTGAGATTTTTATACGATGCATGTGCTTGTTGAAACGACCATGCCCTGTAAATACTTCAATAAGGAGTTTGAGATTGTTCCTCGAAAGCCTTATTAGGTAATTAGCCAGCTTGAAAGTCGGCTTAAAGATAAAAGATTTCGTCTGTTTGCAGTTAGATCTAGTGTTCCAACTAGCTGAAAATTTGTCGAAAGTAATGGTTCGAATGATGTTATGAAGAGTCGATTTACTTAGCGGCAAGATGGGCTCGGGCCCACAAGGTGGGGTAGATGAGCTTTGCTTTGCTAAATAGTCGGCACGAATGTTACCTTCATTGTCACTATGTCCTTTTACCCATATGAGTTCAAGAGTATTATCTTGGCATACGTTTGACAGGGCGGTGTGACAGAGTTCAGTTAAACCTGAGGTAAATTTAAAACCATTCAGGCTTTGAAGAGCTGCTCTACTGTCAGATGCTATCCTTATATGCTTATTTAGAACGTTGTGTTCTTTAATCAGCAATGCACTATGCAGGATCCCCAGCATTTCTGCTTGGAAGACAGTAGCATATTTGCCTAGTGGAATACTGACGTCCAGGTTCATTTGTTCAGAGAAAATGCCTGAACCGGAGCCTTTCCCATTTTTGGAACCGTCAGTGGAAATTAGA
The DNA here is from genome assembly GCA_035578165.1 of Stenolophus ochropezus. Classification (NCBI taxonomy): domain Eukaryota; kingdom Metazoa; phylum Arthropoda; class Insecta; order Coleoptera; family Carabidae; genus Stenolophus; species Stenolophus ochropezus. The sequence goes on from JAQOWZ010000143.1 coordinate 239,930, forward strand.
ATGTCGGGATTTGATGATATCTGACAGTCTAGTATAATCCGATAGGGTTTATCAAAGTATAATTTTGGAGCAATGCAGTCAGTGTTCATTTGCAGAAGAGGAGCACTTTGAGCTGCTTCTTTGAAAATAGAACAATGCCTGCAACTTGGTCCTATTTTGGGCCAGTGGCCTAATTGTGAGAGGCGTAGGACTGCTTTCAGCGCGACTTCCTCTATGTGAAGGTTTAGAGGAGGAAGGCATAGAAGGACTTCCATTGCCGCTGTTGGTGTGGTGCGCATTGCACCGGTTATGGCTAGACATGCCAATCTTTGTACATGTTCTAGTTTTGATATTGCTACGGATTGTTTGATTCTGGGCCACCAGACAAGAGCTCCGTAGGTGATCATTGGCCTGATTATGGATACGTATAACCATAAAGCGAGTTTTGGAGTTAGACCCCAGGTTTTACCTAAGATCCGTCGATACTGCCAGAATGCTATGCAGGCTTTTTCAACTTTGTAGTTTAAATGTAGACTCCAGTTAAGTTTGCTGTCAATTATGACTCCCAGATATTTGACGTTACTGGACAAACTTAGAGACTGATTGAATATTTTTGGCATTGTGAGAGTGCCAATTTTCCGCTTTCTTGTGAAAAGAACCATTTCAGTTTTGGCAGGATTTACCGAAAGAGAGTGGTCTTTGCACCAGTTTTCAATGAGTTTGAGAGCAGCGCTTGCTAGATTTGCAAGGATGTTCTCAAATTTTCCGTTTAGCAGGACAGTGATGTCGTCTGCATATCCAATAGAGTGATATCCATTGTTGTTGAGGAGTAGCAGAAGATTGTTTACTAATATCGCCCAAAGAAGGGGTGACAGAACACCACCTTGGGGACAGCCTCTTGTAACATAGCCTCTTATGGTTGTTTCTCCAGAGGAGAATTCGATCGCCCTATGTTCTAGCATGAACTTTATCCACCTGATAAGAGGAGATTCTACTTCATGGAACTCTAGAGCATGGACTATAGAGTTGAAGGTAGCTTTGTCGAAAGCGCCTTCTATATCTATGAAAATACCCAGGGAGGAATTGTTGTGTTCCAAAGAGTTTTCGATCCTGCTAACCACAGCATGAAGAGCAGTTTCGGTCGATTTTCCCTGAATATAAGCATGTTGGTTGGGGTGCAGCGGATTTTGAACCAGTGCAGTTTCCCTTATGTATCTATCACAAAGTCTTTCCAGAGTTTTAAGAAGAACTGAGGTAAGGCTTATTGGGCGATATGATTTAGGTATTGAGTAGTCTACGCGTCCGGGTTTGGGAATGTAAACTACTTTAACTTCCCTCCATCCTATAGGGACATATGCGAGGGTAATGCAAGCTCTAAAGATCCAAACCAGGTGAGGTGTTAATTGCTTGCAGCCCCATTGAAGAAGGGCTGCAACAATACCATCTAGACCTGGTGATTTATAAGGCTTTAGGGAGTTTATTGCCCAGGTTGTGCGTGTCTCATCAATGATTACCTTAGAGAGCTCGAGCGCCTCCTCTGAAAAGGAGTGATCGTTGTCCTTCCAAGTACATCTTTCAGAGATCACACAGCCGGGGAAATGACATTTTAGAAGTATTTCATTGTTTTCAATGATTGAGGAAGCGAAGGTGCCATCTTCTTTTTTGAGGCAGCCTAGCTGTTGGTTTGGTTCTTTGCAGAACATTTTTTTCAAGCGAGCTACGGGGGCAGATTTGTCAATATTGCTGACATATTGTTGCCAGGCGTTCCTTTGCCTTTGCCTGATAGCTTTTTTGTATTTTGTTTTCTCCAATTTGTACGAGAGCCAGTCAGCTTCCATTTTGGAGTTTTTGGCTTTGTTGAACAATTTCCTAATAGAAGTTCTCATTTTACTCAATTCCTTGCACCACCATGGGGCGTTCTTTGAGTTAATTGTACTTAAGGGACATGCCCTTTCATATGAATTGATAAGAATGTGCTGGAGTTTGCTGACGCAATCCTCAAGCGAATCCTTGCTAATTTGATTTGGAATATGACATCCCTCTATTCTAGAATGAAGAAGATCTAGGAATAGAGTTTTGTCTGTTTTCCTGGGGTTCCGAAAGACCTTTTTATCAATATGCTTAGCGTTCAGCGTAAAGTGAATTGATTTGTGATCAGACATTGAGACATCAGGTGATACATACCATCCTGATATGTCATTAGATATCTTAGGTGTTGCCAGGGTGATGTCAATCCTAGATTGTGCACGAGACGTGACGAAAGTAGGTTCATCGCCTTGGTTGAGAATTTCTAGATTGGTACTAGTGATGTATTCACATAAAGATTTACCTCTGGGGTTAATGTCTTTGCTGCCCCAGACAGTATGGTGTGAGTTAGAGTCACATCCTACAATTAGATGTATGTGATTTTCTTCACAAAACTCGACCAGTTTGACAAGTTCAAGGCTAGGAGGTGATTGTGAAGAATCTGAGGGAAGGTAGCAGGAGGCAAGAATGATGTCTTCCTTGCTGTTGTTTGTGACTTTACTAAGAAGGATGGCAGTAATATCACGTGTACACAGGTGTTGGAGAATAACAGCCTGAAGGTTGTTAGGCACTACTATACATGTCCTCGGATTTTCAATACCAAATCCTGTAAAGGTAAGGTATATAAATTACATGACAAATTTAAATTTTGAGTCAATTCTTTACACTTTTCTTGTGTTAAATAATTCAAACAATAGGTACTTGGATTTGGAGATTTGAGTTTCTTTCAAAAGTGACAGTTTTCATTATCGACCATGGTTAATAATAATTTATTATTGACATAGGTGACCATGGTTACCAAGTAAGCGGTAGAGAAAAACAATTTCTTATGTCAAATAAAGGTTCATAATAGTGGGTGTCTAGGCTAATAGTGAAAAAATAATAAATACACTGATTGTAAATTCATATATATATATATATATATATATATATATATATATATATATATATATATATATATATATATACAGGGTGAGTCTGGGAAGACGCCCCCCCCTTTAACTGTTTTATTATAAGTAATAGAAAAAAATTGCTCTTATAAAAGTTTTATTATTTTACATATACTAGTTGATGGCAGATGTAGATATTTTTTATAAAGTCAGGTTTACAAGATACGACTATCAACTTTTATTTTTCAAATGGCAACCTATAATTATTTTAATAAAATAGAAACCGACATTTTTTTCTCTTTTCAACGATGTATTAACTTTTACTAATGTATTTGAAAAATTTCGAGAAAAATTTTATAACCTGAATAATTATTATTTTAGCAAAAAAATCTAACTAAATTAAATTTCTTCATGAAATTATCGCATTCACTGCGTTCATGCGCTAATTTAATTCATGCCATAATACTGTATATTATAAACTAATTTCATAATATACATTTACGCACAACTTTATTGTAATTGTTTATTCACAACTGGGTTACCATGGCGGAAACTTTTACTTTGCGCTCGGCTGGTGGTAAAATAGGGAAAATCCCGTGGACCGTAAAGTAGAACAGTATTTTTGTTATTGATTATAAAAAGTCAGATTCAACGAAATTTCGTTTCGAATCTCTGTCTCATACAATTAACGCAATTCACCCAACTTTAGTTACATATTATCAAAATTAATTGGTTGACGCATAACAACATGACATGATTGTTTGTTACCATCGCCACCTTAAAATTTGCTAGTAATACGAGTAAGTATTTTTAGGTGTTTTCAGAAAAAAATTACTAGGCAAAACAAGTGTATATTCTTATGCAGTTGTGCGTAGTGATTTAAAATTACCAATAATTTTAAAACAAAATTACTTACCGGAAATTTACCGGTAAATAACTGGTAATATTAATAAAATTGATTTAAACTTCTGTATGTTATTTTTATTTTAATGTAACCGTTCTTTGGCAAATTACACATGTGTATATACAGCTTATCTCGGATAACTTGTTAAACATGGGGTACTCGAGAACGGTAAGAAATACAAGGTCGGTTAAATTAGACCAAAGTTGCTGCATTAAGGGATCATTTTAATGATTCATGTTTTCATGTTTTCGGTGTCAACTTTAATTTTTCATATGGAGCTAATAGTAGGTAGTAAAAATTTTAAATAGAGCTATTTATTTGCTATTAAACCATATAAAAAAGTCCTATGTATTTTAATAAATAATATGAAAAATTTGAAAAATCGTTTTTACTGCCGAATATTTTCGTACCATGATGTTTAAATTTGAAAACGCAATAACACAACACATAACCAAGAATTGTACGAAAAATACGCATATGTTAAACTAAGTTAAGGATCTATGCAATAGATGATTCTGTTGAAAATTACCATTGGTAACGAAAGAGCTGTAACGTTACCGGTAATTAACTGTTTTTAAATTAGTTACCGCGGTAATTGTTTACTTACAACTTGGTTACCATGGCGCTAACTTTTACTTTAGGCCCTTGGACAGTAAAGTGGAGAAAAAAGCCCGCCGAACGGTAAAGAAATGTCAACAACATTTATCCAAATCTGTAATACCTTCGTTTTTATACACATACTTCGATTTACTAGAGGACATTATTCTATTAAAATATTATTACCTTCTAGCCAAGTTTAGTAAAGAATTTTCTGAATGAAGCTCCATGCTTGACATTTAACTAAAATATAATAAATTTTAATTTAATTAAACATTTACTATTTTGTAAAGTGTCATCTATTGACGTACTTCGAATCTAATTCGACGAAAAGTACAATCTGGGTTGATTTTATATATGCATTTATTTATATAGGTATATGTTTACTATTGAATAATATAAATTTATAATCAGTGTTTTTAACATTGCTATTAATAAATTTTAAAGGTTTTTTTTTTTTATTTTATTAAACAATACAATAAATTATTAATGCATATTAATTTTTAAGATCAACGAACAGAGAACTATTGTCACTTGATAATAAATATTTTTTATTTTCAAATAAAAATTTAATACCTATACACTGATCATAAATAGAAATAAATATTTTAATTTACTTCATATATTCAATCCCCCAAAAATCGAAATATATGTGGCACTAGTGCCTTTTTTGCAATCGGGATGAAAAATAATGCAATGATATACAGTAATATAATTATTTGGGAGTCGCCAACAAAGTAGCTGACATCTGGTGGCAAAAAAATAGTAGGGAAAACATTGTAGCTGTCATATAGCAAATGCATGGGAAAGTGAATGTTTTGTTGATAAAAATGAGTAGTACGTCAAAACGATATTGTTCTGTACCACAGTGCAGCAATTATTCAAGCTCTGAAATATCCCTGCACTATTTTTTAGATAGAGCATTGAAAAACAAGTGGAAGATCATTTTAAAAATTGGAAAAGTAATTTTGCCATTTATGAACGTCTGTTATCGACATTTCGTAGAAAGTGATTTTACTGTAAGTAAGTATTTTATATTGTTTTTTTACTTAAAAATATTAATAATATACTTGTAGGTGGTAATAGAAGAAGATTAAGAAAAGGTTCAGTTCCTAGCGAAAATCTTCTAGAGAGAAAGTTTGATAGAAGTACCAAACCAAGAAGCAAAAGAGAAAGAATTTTTTTGTGAACAATAAGTATTTAATTTGTTCCTTTATATTTATATTAAACGATTTATAGAGAAAACAAAGAAGCAACCGAAACAACTGAAGGCATGCCTGAAGATATACAAATAAGTGTCAGGACTGAAGAAGATCTGGGCGTAGATGGAGTTAGTGAAACTGTTGAAGTTCCATATCTAAATAAAGAATGTCAAGTGAATTTAGAAATGAAAGAATCAATCATCGACAATGTTTTTAAAAACGATATTAATTTCATATCATTCACCGGTGTAACAAAAGAAATATTTTTATCTATAGAAGTGTGTCTACAAAAAGTATCGGATATTTTGGCTATGTCGAAAGTTTCTATAAGGCAAAAATTGTTACTGCTGTTTAAATCAAAGACAAACAATTAATTTAGAATCATTTCAACAATTTTCAATATATCTTATTCTAATGCCCGTAGATATTTTTATGAAACATTACAAAGTTTATCTTTAATATTAAAATGTGTTATATTTATTCCGGACAGAGAACAGCACGTAATAAACATCCCAAAATGTTTTCAGAAATTAAAGGACGTTAGGATAATTTTGGACTGCACAGAGATTGAATTGCAAAAATTGTTTAACATGTAGAATAAAAACATATTCTAATTATAAAAAACGGCATACATTAAAATTTTTGATACACCGGCAGGAATGATATGTTTTGTGAGTAGTGCTTATGGTGGTAGAACTTCAGACAAGGCAATAGTAATGAACGAAAACTTATTGGAACATTTGGAACAATAAAGGGACTCAATAATGGTGGATAAAGTAATTTTGATTGAACAAGAATGTTTAAATCATGGAATAAAATTAATGCGCCCACCATTTCTGAGAGATAAGAAGCAGTTTTCAAAGGAGGAGACTATATTAACAGCAGAAATAACACGCGCAAGGATACATGTTGAACGTGCGATTCAAAGAATTAAATATTTTAATATATTTCATAAATTAGATTTTACCTTTGTTCCTTCCGCAGATGACATCATGACTATCATTTGCGCTATTGTTAATTTATCTTCTCCAATTTTAGCTGATACTAAGTTTTGAAATTATGTATTTATATATTATTAGAAAATAAACAACAAAATACATTTAAATTTTTATTTTATGAATTAAAAGAAAACAAAACTATCCTAATCTACATAAAATTTCATTAAAATAAGCATGTTTTAATACAGAAATCAAATTCCTTGCAAAAATGGGATTAAATTCTACAGTAACATTAAAACAACTATCATCAAACGACGACTAAATAACAAAATGGCATTGTTTTAAATTTAACAAACACATGCCCAATTGAATTTGAGCAAAATACTTATGTTTTTCTTTTACTTCAATGAACCCATTTAAAATTTTAAATAATTTAAACTTGGCAAAACCTCTTTAATGTTTTTTTGTTGGCCTAAAACTGGACATTTCATCAGGACTGTATCCGAGTCATGGTATTGTTGGGTTTATACAAAAGCCACACAAATTAACGATGCTGTCGGTATTCCTTTCATAACATTTTCGTGCTAACGGTTCAGTAATATTGCCATAATTTGTATTTATATTTCCTGAAAATGTTGAATTATATACTGAATTAATTTTCTTTGCCCAATCTGGCGTTTTATTAAAATTATATGTAAATAATTCATAACAATTTGAACCTGTTATTCAGTTTTTCTGGCTAATTTCCAATCAAACGAATTTTGATTTAAAGTTTTTGTATAGTTATCATTGGCTTGGAATAAATTTACTTGAACATTTGCGAAGTAAAATTCTGTTTTCTGCAAATTACTCACTGATGATTCTACATCGGACAATATACTATTAAAATGAATTAGGTGGCTATTTAATGCATCTACAGACAAATATTTCTGTTCCAATTGGATTCTAGTCACGGGGAATCTATTCTGATGTATGGTTCTACCGACAGCATGTTTAGCGATGGCTGAATTCGGTAGTCCTGCAGGAATATAAATATGTCAATAAATTATTGTTTATAAAGATGTAAGAACACTATTGGTTTACCTAGGAAGCAATTTTTCGTATTAAAAATTGTGTTAGTGCTTAAATAGAACTTGTTAGTAAATAATATAATTATTTAAAGGGTAAGAGTATGATGAGGAAGAAAAGATATTCTGTAAATAATTAAATTTCACGACTTACCAATTTTTCAAGAATTCACTCAGCTCTTATAGTACTTGTATCTACTTAAATTTAAAAGCAATTGTGTTATTTTGAAATTGTGTATCATGCGTAAGTATATCTTATTCTAATTAATAAACACAACATACTTCATACACACATAAACAAACATATTTGTTTCATTCGTAATAATTAAATAAAAACATTAGACCACCATGTTTCACCATAATCCTTACGTGACATTAGTGTGTTAAAAACATATGTATTCATTTCGTCCGTATGTTCTATAGCAATCTTGATTTTATCCTTTTTTACTAAAGGATGACAAAAGTTAACAGCTTTTGCAGTTTTTGTGTAATCAGGTATACATTTTTGACTTGTACCTCCCCAAATTTGTTCGGTGTCAGTACAACTCAATTCTTCTATATCGTCATGTCTACAAATATATACATGCAGTGGATGTTATTATAAATATTTTAAACATACCTTTCCACATATAATAACAGTGCAACAACAACAATATGTTTGCATTTGGTACCCTGTCCAGCCTTACAGCTGCAAACACGGTTCCATTCAACCAAATTTGTTTTCAATTTAATTTGTAAATTATGAAATGCCCCTTTCAAATTTGATGTTTAGAGGCACAAAGCATTAATTTCAACACCTTTATTGGCCATTTTGTAGCCACATAATATTATGTGAAAAAGATTAATAATATCAAAAATGTTAACCTTCAATTTGTATCTCATTTTAGCTTTATATACGGCTTCTCCTTCAACCATAGGAAGTACAGCACCATTTAAATAAATATATATCTCTTAATGTTATAAAAATATTTTATCTACAACTATTGAAATATGTGTACATTATACGTGTGATACTACATATAATATACTACTCATATTACACAAGTGTAATATGAAATGTCATGATACATGCTACACTTTTCTGTAATAAATAGGGCATATAATTTAACACATAATATTTTATTAAACTGTTAATTTATTAATAACATATTTTTTATTATAAATATCAATATATATGCTTATAAAAGTATAATAAATACAATTTGAAAAGTTATTTTGACATTTAAGTGCTACTGTGGCGCCAACTGTTAAGATATATATGAACTACTCAAATCTAACTGAATATTTAACAAATAATATCAGATTTTTTATATGCCTGATAGTTGTAGATAAAGTATAGTATTTGACTCGCATAATATGGCTACATTACACTCGAAAGATTAAATATACTCGCTACCGCTCGTATTATTTTTAATTACATCCTCGTGTAATATAGCCTACATATTATGCTTGTTAAATAATATACTATTATATACTACAACTCACTACAATTTACGAGAACAATGCTAAATTAATAGACAAACTCAACCAACTAATGCTGTCATATGGAGTGTTTTCTCTACTATTTTAATTTTAGTGCTGCCATCTCTTATCAATGGCGACTCCCAATATTTATTAGATTTATTTAATTTTTCATTTCAAACATCCGTTACCGCCTATATTCTCAATGTAAATAACAAGGCGATATCCCAATTACGAAAGTGTGAAATTTGCTCACCAGACGTTGGCCAATTTTAATATTTTTCGCGGTCAGATCGCATTTGATGCTAGCTTCATTCCGTATCAAGTAAATGGTACAGCAGTGTGTTCGTACGGTTTGTGCTGCAAATTCTATTATAGGCTTTTGTAAATTCAGTAAAACAATCATAATCGTTTCATATATTTTGTCGCTCTATAGTGAAATATTTTATTCACTCTTTTCAGATTTACTTACAGAAATTAAGATCTGCGTGAAATACGAAAAATTATTGTTTGGTTATGTAATCACAGAGTGAAGTACGCAGATCGCTTAAGATACAGGCGACAATATTCAATGAGTGTTATTAATTGCGTATTAATTTTATTATGTCTTTTTCTGTGCATGAAAATGATGTCAAGAACTGAGAAAATTTTGTCATTGGTTCTCAGGAATGAACAGTAAGTAATGAATACCTTACTCTTATCAATAGGCATTTTTGTTTTGTAAAGGCCTTTGTAATTTATTCTTTCACATGTACTATAAGAGACATAGTACGTATTTAGGCATACCCTAGACAATGACTCATGACATTTGCAATTTAGCCGGAGAAAACAGTGTTTATAAAAAAAATCATATCAAATTTTAAGCCTTTTATTTTTAGCAGATATTTTTTTCAAATCTGTTTCTCTTTTCCCTTTTTATTTTAGTACTGTACAATATATAAATTTTATACCTGTATTCATTTTATTAGAGATAGCCATATAATTTGTAATTTTCAGAGTGACAAAAAGTAATACTGTTACTCCAAATTATGAAACAAAGTGTTATTATAATGATATCACAAAGGATGAAATTGAAAACGCTAAATTGCAGCTAAATAATGAATGTGGTAAGTTTATTTATTATGTACTTACTCGTATTATATTCTTTATTCTATAATGAATCAGCGTTTATCTAAGATAAATTTTCGGTGAACTAATATTTAATTTTATAAATAATAAATATGTAAGTTAAGATAAATTGCATTATCAATATTTCGATATAATAAACGATAAACGAGGAATTTTATTATTTAATTCATTAATTTTTGGAGAGAGATTTTAAGCATTGAACTATATGTATACTTAGATATACCTACATTCGTTACTGCAATCATATAGCATGTTTAAGGCCGGTTTTTCAATCTCTGGTTAAAGTGCCAGTTACCTTAACAGTCGGTTAATAGAAAAATATCGCATCGAAATAGTAAATAACGTAAATTTTTGACAACTTACATTAATTTTTCGGTGCTATATTTTTCTATTAACCGATAGTTAAGGTAACCGACACTTTAACCAGAAACTGAAAAACCACCTCTTAAAATATTAAAACTATTATAACAAACATTTTCTTAAATTTATTATAAAAAAATATTAGATAATGTGTATGTTTCGAGTTACATTCTGCATAACGAATGCGGGTGACCCTGTAAAATGGGCCATTTAATATAATATTTTTAATTGTAAGAATAATTATTTTGTATAAACTGCTGCATTAGATTCATAATTGAAAAAGGTAGTTGATTATGACTTGTTTCTACATTTTAAAAATTTTGCAGTGAACATAAACCAGAATAATGTAGAAACATACAAATTAATCGATAATAGTGACGATAGTGATAAAGATCCCGATTTTGTGTTAAGTGCTGATGAAAGTGATTCCACAGATCACTATTTAAATGTCTCCAGAGTAAGAAAAAAATTATTTACATCAACTTCGCAATTAATAGATTCAAATGAATCTACTGATTTACTTCCTTCGTCTTTAACACACTCTGCAGCTATATTTATTCGATCTCCAGCATCAAATAAATCTTCTGTAAGTTCAAAATGACATACTTAGTTCTATTAATGTTATTCAATTGAAATTTTAGAAACGAGAAGAAATTAATGGGGAAAAGAAGAATTTTTGCTTTTTCTGCAAAAAACTTGTGTGTAAAATTGCACGCCATCTGGAATACGTCTACAATGATGAAAATGATGTGAAAAAATTTACGTGCTTGCCGAAAGGTAGGTAGTTTACTTGTGTGGGTATCTCAAAAAATAGGAAAATAGCCAAACTAACTAAAAAAAAATTAAATTTATTAAATAATTATATAATAAAATTTACACAAACATTCTTTTATCAATTTTCATTAAAAATATACATAGATATTACTAAATAAACCATTAAAAGTTATAGCAAATATTTAAAAACAGTGCCGCTTTGCGTAAAAAAATCATATCTATCAAACTCAGGCACATATAGTCAAAGGTCAAACATTTTTGTTCAAATGCTATGGCTATTGCTAGTAAGAAATTGACCCTAATTCTGTAAGGAAGTTGCTAGCTCTTAGCAACGTTGCTAAAAATTGTAACCAATAGAAGTAATTTTAAAATCTGTCATTTTCATATTTTATTTAGTATCTACTATTGTTATTGGCTAATGATGATAGAAACGTTACTAAAAGCTAGCAATATACTTACAGAATGAGCTCTTGCAAAAAAATTAAGTAAACCATTTTTTGGTTTAAATCGAACGTTTAAAGTCTAATTTTTTACTCTATATGATGATATTCTTTTTTATTTACTTTTTATGTTATATAATATAGTTTTAAAACATCATACTTTTGAAAAGTTGCACAAATAAAGCCATGTTGTGACGTTCATAGGTTTATTTGTGAGACATATTTGTTTCTTAAAATCGTTTGGTACGACAAAAATAAATTAAAGAGAAAAAAACACGTAGACTAAAATTGAAGATTAAATGTCTATATAGGGTGAGCAAAGTAAGTGTTTAAGCATGTGGATCTAGAGAACTATAAGAGATACAAAGTCAGTTAAATTAGACAAAAGTTACTTCATTTGGAGGTCATATTATACATGTTTTTGTTTTTCCCGAAAAATGCATAGGTGGCTAGATATAAACCAAAATGTAAATTTTTCAATTTTCGTTTTTTGCTTATAACTTCTGTATTTCAATATATAAAATATTTTAACATGCACACCACTGAGGCACTTTTAAACGACGAATTCACTGCACTACTCAAAATTTTTATATCTCATTCCGTTTTCGAGAAATTTGTACCAACTTTCAATTTTCATATGAGCGTCAAAGTAGGCTGTAGGACCATTAAATAGAATTCTTTTTTCTCTTACATAATTAATTTTTTTCACTTGTATTTAATTAGAAATATAGATAAATTTATAAAAATTTACATAAATTAAACATAAGCAATTATTTTTATCAAAAACTAAAAGAAAAATTAAATAAAAAACGTCGAAGTTGAACTTTTACTTAATTTTATTTCGTATAGTTTTTGATAAAAATAATTTTTTTTGTTTAATTTATATAAATTTTGATAACTTTATCGATATTGGTCGTATTCCGTCAGAAAATACTTAAAAAAATTTAAAAAATTGTATTTGTCACTTCTTTCTTTCATTTTCTTTTTAATATGCATGTATTTTATATCCTTGAAAAGAGAAAAAAGGCATTAATTAACGGTACTGCAGCTAACTTAGAGTCCCATATGAAAATTGAAAGTTGTATCAATATCTCGAAAACGGTATGAGATATACAAATTTTGAGTAGTGCAGTGAATTCATCGTTAAAATGTGCCTGAATAATGTGCAAGTTAAAATAATTTATGTATTGAAATAAAAAAGTTATAAGCAAAAAACAAAAATTGAAAAATTTACTTTTTTGTTTATATCTAGTCACCTATGCATTTTTTGGGAAAAACAAAAACATCTAGGTACAGTATGACCCCCACTTGAAGCAACTTTTGTCTAATTTAACCGACTTCGTATCTCTTATAGTTCTCGAGATCCCCATGCTTAAACAATTACTTTGGTCAACCTGTATATACAGTGTGTGCAACGAAATGCGGAACATACGACTTTAGCATGGGATTTCTAAAAATTGCGGATACTCTCTCTTTTGATAGATTTAGAGTAAAACTGCAAGAGTACAAAGTTGTTCACAATTAAATTCTACGTTCATAATTGTTGCAACAACACGTCGGTAGAACGAAATTTATTAAATATAAAATGTAACATTTTCGTTAAAAATCAGACAGCCCTGAAAATAAAAGAAAATATCTATGTGACAGTTTAGTGAAGTATCAATGATTCAAATTCTTATTATCTCTATTTTAATATTATTAAGTCGAATTGATATTCTATTTCTTTAATAATATACCAATATTACAAATATATAAAATTATTGATAATGACATTTTATTATCTGTCAGAAATGTCACATCAATATTTTTTTATTTCAATGTCTATCTGATTTTGAACGAAAATGTTGTATTTTATTTTTTATATTTAATAAATCTCGTACTGCAAACATACTGTTGTATCAATTATAACCGTATGACGTAGAATTTTATTTTTAACAACTTTGTACTCTTGTAGTTTTGTTCTAAATCTATTAGGAGAGAGAGTATCCGCAATGTTTTGAAATCCCATGCTAAAGTCGTATGTTCCGCATTTCGTTGCACACACTGTATATATATAAATAGAAAATGGAAAATATTATAACATAAAATTATTTTTTTAATTCTTGAAATATAATTTTTACTTGGTGTGAAGTTATCTACGCATGAATGCCAAATCCCAAACGTTGTGCTTAGGCGCGTTTGGAAGTTTGTAAAATGATTTTAGCATTGTAAGGCATTTGTGTAACACTATATTTGTAAGAGTTTCTTCAGTTCGTCATTTTAGAAATTAATTCATTATATTTGACATTTGAAGCGAAGTGAAGTTGGATAAGAACCCAGATACGTCACTGAAAAAGGGACGAAGTGGGGTAATTCAGTCGCGTTTTCAAGGATATAATTTTTAATAGGAAATTTTTATTATTAAAAATTAATTTGGGGAAAAATAAAAAAAAACGAGTCAAATATTTTTCATTATTCTATCGATTAAAACTAAAAATGAATAATCGTACAAGACCTCATTAGGGTGATTGAATAAATTAAAATAGTAGTTTATGGTACAAGTGGTTAATGAAAGTCTTGTGTCCTGAGCCACAAGTGTAAAAAAGACACATTACCTATATGTATCATACACTATTTTTTGTTACATATTAATTATTAATTTTTTATTAACTATTTCACAGTAAACGTAATTTATATTTTTATCAAAAATCACATTACTATTGTTTCCATGACTACTTTCGATCCCCAAAACAAAAATAAAAAATATCTGTCAAACAGACATACATGTCAATTCTAAGTAAAAACTATTGTACTTTGTGATAAAAATGAGTTCAAGTGAAAGTGGAAGTGAAATATCACAATGTAATCGAAGTACTAAGAAGAGCCATTGATGCTACTGGAAATTTGCAACCAGAAAAATCGCAAGCACTTTCTGACAAACAATAACAAAGCTTTATGAATTAGTGCAAGAACTTCAAAAATTCACATCTAATATTAATTTAAATAACAGTTATGTACATAGCACAATAAATAATTTTGATTTAATCGCTTTTCTTAAATAATATTAGAATTTTACAATTTTTTGTAAATTGTGCAAAAAAAATTCTGAAACTAGCGCGAAAGTACTATTTTCGCTCCTACAATGCGGCGCGAAAGTTGAATACCTCTGACTATTTATGAACATATTTTAACATTTTTGTTGTACCTCATTTTTTATTTTTTGGACTGCAGATCTGCTACAAACTTCTGCTGCCACTTCTTTTATATCTACAGGAACCTCGTCCCTGTAATAGTGCACAAAATGCCTCGTATTTCCATATGGCTCCTCGAGAGTAATGTTTTATTTTCCTAATTCTTATGTAAATAACTATTTTGCACGCTGTCAAAAATAAAAATGTTTTTTAATGACGTTTAAAAAACAGTAACATTACTTTTGTAGTGACAGTTTGAAAATGATTTTGATTGACATCATATATTAGTATATTATGTACCGTGAACTGTAAGTGACAGTTTTTAGGTCGAAAATGTTGTTTCGAGACCTCAAATATCACTTACAGTTCAAGGTAAGTAAGCTATTTTTTGCAATACCTACTAAAATAATAGAAAAATAAAAATATGTTTCAAAATTAACGTGTCAGATTGATGTCAAAAATAAATAATAACCAGCCACCATGAAATGTAAGTAACACACTTACTGTCCACTGGGCACGGTAAGTATTTACTATAACCATGGAAACCAAATCTGCAATAAAAGTTCCACTTACTGTGTTTAATGGATAACTTACTGTGCAGGTATTGCAAAGAATAATTTTCAATTTAAATCATATTGTTTATAAATATTAATAGCGAGCTTCGGTGGCAGACAAAAAATTGTAAATAAATAGTAACCAAACTACCAGTTTTGAATTTTTCATTCGTGCGAGAGTAGTTATTTGCAATGATTTGCGGTCCTGTAGATATAGAAGAAGCGGCTGGAGAGATTATAGCACATCTACTGCCCAAAACATAAAAAATGAGGTACAACATGAAATGTTTAAATACTTTCATGACTCGTCAGGGATATTTAACGTTTGCGCCGCATTTTAGGAGCGAAAATAGTACTAGCCGTCTACTAGTCTACTAACCTACGTCACAGCATCCCCCTCCAAATCTTTAATAATTTTCTCATAAACTACGAATAATTCAGCGATGAAAAGAAATACGGGTATTTTATTTTTTGTCTAGTATCATATATATAAAAATTAAAATTTGGTCATATATCCCATTGTATTTTTGCAAAAATCTAAAATTATTTTAGACAAGTCCTGATTGAATGGTTTTTTCTTATACTTTTTGTTGAATAATCAATGCACAACACATTATCTGAGAAACTAAAAGCAATATATTTATGCACATTTATGAATGAAAAAAAAATATTGAAAAAATATTACAGTGGTTCAATTTTTATTTTAATACAGATTTATGTTTTCTTAATAAAATAGGTTGCCCAGAGAGAAAAGAAATAATTGGAACGTTGAGAAGGCAGGGCGATTTTATTTTTAATACTAATTTTATCTATAATGAAGTTAAAAAAATTATTTCATGTCGAAGATCACAGTCACAGGAAAAGAACTATGAAAATCATTATAAGCCCTGTCCGAACTGCAAAGGATTCTTTTCAAAATTGTCATTGCGGAAACATTATAGAAAATGTGTTCCAAATACTACTGGCACCAGAACTGTCTTGATTAATAGTAGACGAATACAAGGTGATGTTCATAAAAAAGCAAATGAAATATTAAAACAAGGTATATTTCCCGTACTTCGAGAAGATGAAGTTACAAGAATATTAAGATATGATGAACTTGCTATAATATATGGCAATAAAATGTGCGTAAAATACAGATCAAAACATAATCACAGTATGATACGCGGAAGATTACGACTGATTGGACGTTTCCTGTTGGCAATAAAAAAAATAAATCCAAATATCTCTGACTTGTCTTCAGTATTTCATCCCATTAATTATGACTTTATGTTAAAAGCAATAAATGACGTTGCACAATTAGATGAGAGGACTGGAAAGTACAAATCACCAGCAACAGCATTTGCATTAGGTACTGCAATAAAATATATTGCAAGTATTTTAAGTACAGAATGTATCAAGAGTGGTGATACTTTAAAAAAGGCACTGGTAACTGATTTCCTACAGCTCATGTCAGATGATATAGGATCATCTGTAAACAAGACAGTAGCTGAAAATCAACTGGAGCACAAAAGGCAAAAGAAAATTACTTTGCCAACCAATGAAGATATAAAATTACTAAACAATTTTTTAGCAAAAAATAGAAGAGAATGTTACCTAAATCTAAAAAAATGTTTTTCTTTTGAAACCTGGAAACAGTTAGCTAGTTTAACGCTTACATCAATTCAAGTTTTTAATAGAAGAAGACCAGGGGAAATAGAAAGAGCACAGATTTCAAAGTATAAAAATTCTGAAAGTATTAATGAGGAAACAGATAGAGACGTATTTAAAAGTTTATCGTCTGAATCACAAAACATTGCAAAACAATACAGCCGTTTCCAAATTAGGGGAAAATTGGCTAGAGGTGTACCTGTTTTAATACATAAAGAACTAGATGACTATATAAAATTAATAATTAAGCACAGAAAAGAAGCAAATGTTCCAGATGAGAATCCATATATTTTTGGAATGCCAGGAATAAATAAATATTTAAGTGCAAACAGACTCCTTAGCGATTATTCATCGTTGTGTGGTGCAAAAAATCCCACAGTTTTGCGAGCAACTCAATTACGGAAGCACGTTGCAACACAGTCAATATTATGGAATCTTCAAAAACATGAAGTCCATGACTTAGCTACATTCTTAGGTCATGCGGACAAGATTCACAGGGAACATTATCGTCTTTCTATCGCTACGCGTGATATAGCTCAAATGTCGAAATTTCTGGAATTGGCCCAAGGACAAAGCAATGAAACTCACAATTCGGTTTCTACTAACGAAGATTTATCTGAAAAATCATACAAGAGAAAGGAATTAAATTGTCAGGCTAATAATCAAAGTAGTTGCTTATTGTTTTATTATATATCTACATTTCTTAGTATCACGTCTTTTTGCAGGTAAAGCACAGAACAATGAAATATATAACAATTCTTCCAATTCTGCAGATAAGAACGATACAGGTATTATCCACTCATTTGAATCAGAATCACAAATTCAACAAAAAGAAATATGTATGAACATTCTAGATAAATAATTTTTATTTAATTATTCTGTAAAAAAACAATTGCGTTTATTAAAAGAAAAATATCTATTACATGCATCAATTTCAAATATCAAACCAAACTTATGAAAGTATCTTCATGCGTGAGCGAAAAGGATGCATGTTGCTAGAAATATACATAATTCTTTTTTCCGAAAAATCTGCCAATTATTTTCAATTTATAGTTATATTATTACTGAAAATATTGTTTAATAATTTTATAAGAGTTTTCATTATGTTATCACTGAATTATGTATAGAAATTGTAAATTTCAGATAACCGAGATCAGGTTTATTCTCAGACAGAACAATATTTTGATTTTGAAAATGTTATAGAACTGGAACAAAATAATTCAAAAAATGGATCAGCAGGTAAAACGAATTTTCATTTTGTTGTAACTGAAACTAAACCACATATATGATTTGTAATTGTAGATAACCAAGGACAGGTGTATTCTGAAATACAACAAAATTTAAATGTTGAACAAGTTTCAAAACTGAAAAAAAACTATCGGAATAGAGGTAGGCACTAAAACAAACATTGATTTCTATGACTTCGTTGAAAGTTAGCATTTCAAACATAGATCTAAATTGTATTCAGTTTCGAAAGAGTCACAAAAAATGTGTTTATTTAAAGCAGGAAACATCTTTACTTCTCATTCAAGTTTTATTTAATCTTATTATGTTATTATAATTGTGTATGTAATACTACAAAGATTGTTGCTGTTCATAATTTTTTTAAAAATCCGGCGACCTCACTGCCATAATTTTTCGAAAAATTTTATTCTTCATTATTAAATGTTGCGTCCTCGTACAATTGTAAATGTTATGACTGTAAAAACTGTTTCGTAGTTCTTGGTCTTGCCAATTTTCGTTAAAACTGCTACTAATATAAGTTAATGTCAGAAGATTATTATTTTTACTGAGTATAAAATCTCGAGATCCCCATGCTTAGCAAGTTATCTGGGACACCTGTATTTGGTGTCATTTGATGCAGATTTTTTTTTCTTTCTATTGATACCACAAACATTATTATCAGTTAAAACGGGGGGCAACAGCCTGTAAATATTGATTTCCCATTTCCCATCTCCTAAGTGCACCTTGAAAAAAACACTCGGTATACAGTATGTCCACGGATCGGGTTGGAAAGAGGAAAAACTTTTTTATTTTTTACTTTACGAGAAAAATGTATTCTTGATAAAAAATTTTGCTTGCTCCAAAACGGCCAATTCAGTTTAAACCTTTTCAAATTTTCTTTTAGTTTCAGAGAAAAATCGAAAAATAGGTCGACTTAGTTGAAAATTCCAAAAAACAAGTCCTCGTTGTCATAGTAACAATTGTTAAAATGACATTTATTTAATTTAAATTTCATAAATTTAACATCAAAAATAATATTAACAATAACTATTCTACTGAATCCATTCACTGCCTTAGTTGAGAGCATAATTCTAGCCTTCGTCGCAATTCTTTATAACTTCTTCGAATTTTACCTCCAGCTTTTCCCTTTGCCCTATCATTGAATTAGGCAGTGGGCAAAACTACCGCCGGTCCAGCTGGTGCAACGGCCTGGGGCCCCCGGGTACAAGGGGCCCCCGATTGGTATTTTTTGCTTGTTAGTAAAATCCCTATTATACCTCCAAATCTCCATTTGTTCTTATGAACATTGACAATGACATTAAATAGGGAAGAAACGAAATTAAAAGATTTTCATGTCGGATACGGATCCCTCTTGAGGGCCACGGTTTCAGATGGGGCCTATCATTATTCAATCTAACTGCTAAATTCAAAATTAAGATTACGCAATCCAGAAAAAGTTTTTATTTAACTTTTATTTTGTTTGTAAAATTTTTTTGAGTGGGCCCCTACGTTGGTGCTGTACTGGGACCCCGGGCGGGTTAGTTTCGCCACTGGAATTAGGTAAATTAGTTGCTTTTTAACAACATTTTCAACGATTACAACAGATTTTCTAAATTGACAGAAATGAAACAAAATAAACAATGCCAATTACTATGGCAACGAGCACTTGTTTTTTGGGCCTTAGAAAAAATTTTCAACTAAATCGACCTATTTTTCGATTTTACTCTGAAACTAAAAGAAAATTTGAAAAGGTTTAAACTGAATTGGCCGTTTTGGAGCAAGCAAAATTTTTTATCAAGAATACATTTTTCTCGTAAAGTAAAAAATAAAAAAGTTTTTCCTCTTTCCAACCCGATCCGTGGACATACTGTATATTAACTTCAGGATAAAAATTATACACAATTTATTATGAAACAGCTCTAAACGATTGTATAACATATCAGAGATTTTTCAAATTTTATGATATATTGAAGGGGGTTGTATCATCACAATTTTTTTAAGAAAAAGTATATTTAAAAATCGGTTATTCTATTATCAATGTAATGTACAAAAAGCTACAAAGACATTATTCTTTTATAGGTCTTTTATATTTACATAATTTTCATAAGATATTTGAAACAACATCCAATATTTGAATGTACTATACTTGAAAAAATTGTTTATTTTATCCTAAACAAATCCAATGTGTTTAATCTTCTTCTATTATTTTATAAGTCATAGAAACGCTTTGATATTTTTAAGGAAACAAGCTGTATGTGAATTTATGTTGATAGTTTTATAAAGCATATTGTTTTATCCAGACCCATATATAAATATAGTTCGAAGAAAAACCTGGACCACCCCGGAGAAATATAAAGCAAGATTATTTCTATCTAAGTTTAAAAACACTTCAAGGTTACCATCGTACAAGGAATGTGAAAATTTTATTTTTGAAAATCCAAGTCTAAAAGCAAGAACAGCTATGCAGTTAAAACTATGGATTCACAATGAAATAAACAAAGAGAAACGTGCTAAAATGACAACGTCTACAAAGAATAGTAAGAGCTCTTATACTTTTTGTCAGAGGTAATTTTTTAAATAGATTTCCGTGCATGGGGTTGTGCCATTTGTCTATGATCGTGTTTCAGTCTCCACCTTCGTGTAAAAAATTGTCAACTTACGCACTTGTATCACAATATACTAATAAATATTTTGTCATTGTATCTTATGTAATTAAATATTTACAGAAAAACAGTCATGGACAACTCCACAAAGACATGATGCAAGGAAAGCGTTTAGTCGTCATTTAATAGAAGAAAAAATACCGTCACTTCCTGAATGTGTTGAAGTAAGAAAACACTACAAGTCCCTGGAAAACAGAACCGCTGCACAAATAAAGGCTTATATTAACAACGAAATAAATAGAAACAAGATATTGTCATAAAAAACAACTCCAAATCTAAGCTACCATTGCTACTCGAGAAGTTCCCGAGCTGGCAATGGTGACACATTTAAATATACACCTGCATTTTAATGTATCCAGCTATATGAATTACACTGGTGTGCTGAAGTTTCAGTCTATTTTTTTTCAATTAAAGATATTTCACGAGGAATTTAATTTCGATGAAACAGCTGTATATGTTTGTTATTTATGCAAACTACTACTGTAAATAATTCCAGATTAATATTTTGTGTCCATAAGTATATTGTAAATGTAATTGTCAAATAAATAAGAATCGAAACATACTTCTGGACACAAAATATTGAACTGGAATTATATTCAGTAGTAGTTTGCATAAATAATAAACATATACAGCTGTTTAGGCCAAATTGAATTCCTCGATTATATTGAAACTATTAGTAGATATATAGAAGAAAGACGGAATGAATATAAAATTGATTTAAGTGGTTCTTAAGCATTAATATAAGAGTAATTTTTTTTTCATTGAGAAAACCTTATGTTCAAGTATAATTTGGAAGAAAAACAATTTAGAAAAATGTTTCTTTATCTTATTGCTTGAAAACCTCTGATTTAAAATGAATTTAATCCTTACTTAAAACATTGAGACACTTTGTTCTAAAATTTTCTTTTAAATAAGTTTTTTTTGCTACAATCAATGGTTTCAGAATAAATGGAAGAGTTCAACTTCAGTAAAAGACTGTATATTAGAATAAAATAAATTATAATATTATTTATTTGTACGTTTATTAAAACATAGTAGAAGACATTGTACAAAGAACATTGTTTCAATAAAAATTTAAAATTAAAGATCATGAATGTCTTTAAATATGTCAAAAGTCAAAATGATAAACATCGGCCGAATCCTACTCTTGTTTTTAATACCTTTTTTTAGTAAGAGACGGTATTTAGGGCACGAGTGCGCTGCTGTCGTTTTGCTTTGGCTTGGTCCCATTGTGGAATTAGCAAGGTGAAGCGTGGGTGAAGCATTCCGAGTGTTTCGTAGTAGCAGGCCAGTCAAAACGTCAGCCAAACTGGCAGTTTTTAGCGCGAATTTTGAAACACGAAAATTATAAAATTTTGTGGAAAAATAAATTTGTGTTATTTTGTTACTTTAAACAATGTTAGAAGTAATAATAAACACTTTAAAATATTTCATACATAGTTTTAAATATAAACAAACATTTTTGTAAATGGACCTATATGTAAAAAATGATTATGTAATTAGGTAAGAAAATTAATATTATATTATTTATTGTTAGTGGCTATAGTTACTTTAAACTATTAAGTTTAAAAATTGATGAGTGGTTAGTTACAAAGTAATATTTTATAAAAATATAGTGCAGTAATTAATACTTTATTTTAATTAGTAAGATATATTTTTTTCATCATACTCATTATTTATTATTCCTTTTATTTATAAGAAACATCTCTGAAATAAACATATATTATAAATAAAGGTTTAATTATTTAAACCTATAAAAACACTTTTCAATTTTTTTGGCGTCTATTGAAGCTTCTATATTGTATAAAGTCATATAATATTAAAAAACAATTTATAATACATTTTAAAATTTTCGTATTTGAAATTCGCGCTTAAAGCTGCCAGTTTGGCTGACGTTCTGTTTGGCTTATAGCGTCAAGTGCGCAATGTTTCACTTTACTAATTCAACCATGCTTGGTCCCAATCCCAAGGCAACTTCACACTGTCTTAGTCGAGCGGTCGAGAAAAGAGCGGGAACTTTAAATAGACGTCAATGAATTTCTGCCATTTTGCAAACATTTTTATAGCTTTAGAAAATATTCGATGTTAACGATGCAACGTTCATCAAATAACTCTTTTGAAACACCAAATTATTGCCGATTCATTGATCTGATAATCATAATTTTAAAATTATGTATAACATGTCCAGTGTTTACCAGAAATATCGCTGCGCAGTACTATAGGGAAAATTAAATAATGTGCTAATTACTCAGAATGAATTGTTCGGTTTCAATTTAAATAAAAATAACAATTATTTTTCTTTAATGGCCACTTTTGTTGTTGATAGAACTTCGGATGACTTCACTAGACATATATAACAAAAAAAATAAGATTTCTTTATTTATTCCGGTACATGCAATTAATTTTATTTTCAGATTTCAACATATTGTCCAGAATTGTTTCCTTGAAATTAGCTTGATACTCTTCATCTTGTCTGCCAGGAGTCAAGTCCTCGAAAACTCCATGGTTCCTGGTTCTGGCTCTGGTTCCGGCTCAATAGGTTTTTCGAGTTGTTCGGAAACATCTACGGCCAGTGTATTTCTTTGTATTTTGCCTAAAAATTACAAGTAAATATAAAAAAATGGTAAAGTAAACTAATACTCTTACCACTTACAAATTTTTCCTTTCTATTTTTCGTCTTGTCCAGATAGTTCGTAAGTTAAATTGCCGTAGTGGATTATTCTGGGTTAAAATCATGGTAAATTTCAAAGCTCCTTCTCTGCCTGGAGTTCTTGCTATAAATACTAATATTATTTTAAAGAAAAGTTATAAGAAATGTTATAAAATACTTACATTGTAAATATCTGACTTCAAAAAATGAGCAGAACAAAAGTACATATAGTGTCCGTTTTTTGAGGCTGATCATTGGGATCTCAAGAACCGTAAGAGGTACGAAGTCGGTTAAATTATAGCAAATTTGCCGCATTACTTGGTCGTTTTAATAATTTATTTGTTTTTCCGAAAAAATGCATAGGTCAATGAATATGAGCAAAAAACTTATTTTGGGCCAATTTATTTTTACTTCCTTGTACGAAGTAAAGGAAGTATTGTAATCGCGAAAATTTTTGAATTTCAGATTTCAACGGAAATACACGTTTTGACTATCCCTGAATCCATTTTGACTACTTTCGGCGTGACGTCTGTAAGTACGTACGTATTTATGTATCTCGCATAACCCAAAAATGACTGGCCGGAAAATTTAGAAATTTTGTATTTGGGACTGCTGTAACATCTAGATGTGCACCTACCTTTTGTGTTGCAATCGGTAGTGCCAAAAGGGCACTTTGCTCGTAGTGATTTTTTGAATTTTTCTCATAACTCAAAAACTATTAATCGTAGAATGTGGGAATATTGTTTATGGAATTGCTATAACATCTAGTTATATACCTCCAATTTTGGTTCCAATCAGCCTTTCCAAAAAGGCAGTATAATTTTGGCAAAATCTTAATAAAATTAATAATTTAGTTGGCTTTTGATTGTTTTGGGAAACATTTGATTTGTTAAATTGACATTGACAAGCTGGAAAAATATATTCCTGAGAATTATGAACGAAGTAAACGAAAATAACATCTCTGTCTTTGCGAGATTTCTAGCGATTACAGTAATTTTTTTGTAGTGCAATAAGGAATAGTGATAAACATTTTAATATATTATTTTAAAAAAAAATATCCATTTCGAAGTGAAGTTCGAAGATATGAAACGAATAGAAGTTAAAGTGTATTTTCAAACGAATAAGTTTAATTGAAATGCAGTAAAAAATGTTTATAATTTAGCGTACAAAGAAGTCATGTGGTGTCACCATCAGATTTTTTTCTTATAACTTTCTTGTTTCAATTCATATAAGATTCTAGTTTGCACATTGTAGACACCTTTTTACGAGGAATTGGCAGCAGTCCTCGGCAGCAAAAAACTGTATGATTTAGAGTACAAGAACATCATGTTGTGTCCATATCAGATTTTTACTTCCTTGTACGAAATAAAGGAAGTATTGTAATCGCAAAAATTTTCGAATTTCAGATTTCAATGGAAATACACGTTTTGACTCCCTGAATCCATTTTGACTAGTTTCGGCGTGACGTCTGTACGTACGTATGTACCTACGTACATACGTACGTACGTGTGTATCTCGCAAACTCAAAAATGGCTGGACGGAAAATTTTGAAATTTTGTATATGGGACTGCTATAACATCTAGATATGCACCTCCCTTTTGTGTTGCAATCGGCAGTGCCAAAAGGGCACTTTGCTCGTAGTGATTTTTTGATTTGTTCTCATAACTCAAAAACTATTAGTCGTAGAATGTGTAAATTTTGTTTATGGAATTGCTATAACATCTAGTTATAAACCTCCATTTTTGGTTTCAATCGGCCTTTCCAAAAAGGCAGTATAATTCTGGCAAACTCTTAATAAAATTAATAATTTAGTTGGCTTTTGATTGTTTTGGGAAACATTTGATTTGTTAAATTGACATTGACAAGCTGGAAAAATATATTCCTGAGAATTATATAGTAAGTAAACGAAAATAACATTTTTTCTTTACAAGTTTTCAAGCGATTACAGTAAATTTGTGTAGTGCAATAAGAAATAGTGATAAACATTTCAATATATTATTTTTAAAAAATGATCCATTTCGAAGTGAAGTTCGAAGATATGAAACGAATGGACGTGAAAGTGTATTTTCAAGCGAATAAGTTTAATTGAAATGCAGTAAAAAATGTTTATGTTTTAGCGTACAAGGAAGTCATGTGGTGTCTACATCAGATTTTTTTATTTACAAATACGAATTGGTGGAAAAAAGGTGTACATTCATGTTTTAAAAATTGGAAACGTGAAAACGTACTCCCTATATTTGAGCAAGAAAACTTTATTAAATTAGAAGTAATCATATAATCCATATACATTGACATCTTTATTAGCAGACCTCAAAATACCAGATAAAATTACATGACCAGCATTAAGAACTTCTTCCTTTTCCTTTTTAGAAGCAATAGATCAAATTACAATAATTTGTTATAAGTATACAAAAATTAATATTTACAATTATGCAACTAAACAAAATTTATTACTAACTTTACATATTATCCTATTCACTCTACTCTCTACTGTCAACTGTCTCTCGTTTCAAATTGTAGCGGTTGAGACCTAAACATTAAACACATTTTCTGCTGTGTTTGGTGCCAACTAGGGGGCTGAATAAATTCACACTGATCCTGGTCGAGCCGTCGAACAAAGAGCGGAAACTTTAAATAAACGACAAAGAGAGTAGTAGCGGTAAATTTAAGAAGGAGAATGACGCATCGGCGACAAAATGATGTTTCAAAATAGTTATTTGATGAACGTTGCATCGTTAGCATCGAATAAAATTTTCTGGATCTATAAACATGTTTGCACAATACAGAAAAATGGCAGAAACTCCTTAACCCTTGACGTCTTCTTAAAGTTCCTTATCTTTTCTCGACGGCTCGACCATTTCTAGAGTTGACTTATAGTATGTTCCGCACCTTAACCAATGTAACCGTAACCACGAAATCGGTTACTTTGTGGTTATTGAAATGTCTGGTAAAATTTGGAGTTGAACTCACTGAAATATAGCTGGAAGAAAGTTGGTTGTCATCTGCGCCCGACAACAACCTCTGTAGCTGCTGCTCCAGAGCAGTTGCTACAATTAGTTTCTTGCTCATGCACTACAGATTATCAAACCTACTATGAGTGTAGAAGAAGTGCTTTGCAGTGCTCATCTAAGTACATCAAATGTGTTGGATATGGATGTTCTCACAGCAAGATTATAGAAGTATATTTAAATGAAGAAGTGAAATTACAGATGCCAGACGAAGAGATCGCGGAGGAACCTACTATCGGAGAAATAATTATAGTCAGTTCATTTTGAACGTAAATATATTCTATAATAATCCATATAAAATATAGCGGTAAACTTTAAAATGAGCATCATTCATTTCTTGACATACATGGAAGATATGGAGTTTTTAAGTACAGCTATTTAAAAAATAGTAGAATAAATGTATAAAAAGACAGCATTTTTTGATACAAATTCGAGTATATGGAAGTTCAACTTTAAATTAATAATGAACATATGAAAAAATATACATGAATTACACGTATAATCATTTTTTAAGATCATATGGTAACTTTTTAAACGCGCCGGCCTTGTAAATTTTTAATATTTTTAAAATAGTTTCGTTTTCTTTCGTGAAATTAATATAATATTCTTAGATTTGAGGTTTTATGTAACATATTTTAATTTTAAATAAAACCGTTGAGAAGTTTCCCGAATAAGCATTATTTATAATTGTGTCAAATAAACAATTATTATAATAAAATATACAATTATGAATGTATTTTTTAAAAGTATATTGTATAAAGAATAATATATGTAAAAATTCATTCTTTTGGTTATATAGTTTAAGAGCAATATTAAGTTTAATAGCATGTAAGAAAAAAGCTGTATATTATGCTGACCATTTCGAACATTTGTGTTACTAAAAATTGCACTCAGTAACATAGTTTTGTTTTTACATATGTTACCGAGAAAAGGTCAGGCTTTAATGCGATGCATGAATTTTAAAAAACGAACACCTACTGTAAACGTTATTGATGTTTATTTCTGACTGACTATAATTATTTTCTCGATACTAGAGAAGGATTCAGATATTGATGGAAGTGATAGAGAAGAAAAGTTAAAGTGATAATTTATTGTGTTATACTTAGTAATAGTTGTTATGATGATCTAGGTATTAAGTTCTTTTAGTAATAGTTTTTATGATGATCTAAGTATTATGTTCTTATGATGATATTTCTTGATAATTTTTGTTTCTATTTTGGTACGTACGTAGGTATTTGGGTATTAGTTATTGTAACATTAGTATTTTTATGTGCTTTATATATTTTTTTCATTCTTATATAATTACTTGTTATTATTATTATTTATGTAATTTTAATTGCACCTGCCAAATTGTTTTTTTTTTCTCTTAATAATCTCTCCTAAATATCAATCAAAAACTGCATTTATTTTGATAATTCACAAGGTTTTTCCATTTTGCACCGAAAGGCTTTTCCTGCTTGCCCCCCCCCCCCCCCTTTGATTCCCTCCAAACCCGACGCTCTAGAGTGGGAGACTTTTTAGTACTTATAGAGCAATGGGTAATGGACATTTTATGACAATCAAACTTTTTCTCTTTTGTTAATACAAGTAAAATGTAAACTAGGTTTATAATATTATAAAAATTAATTAATAATTTTAATTATTTTTTTTGTAATTATGAGAACATATCATGACGCATATCATTACAATGGCTTATTCCATTTTCCTGATAAAAAAATGCGGACTGAGCATTTGCGATTGTTCTATGTTATGTAAACTAGAAATATGTTACGCTTTTAGGGTACGAATGTTTTCTTTGTAAAACTAGTTTACTCTTGATGGATTCTGCGGTCTAGCTATTTCTCGTAGCTGTAATATGTTATTCTTCTAGGGTACTAATTAACATATCGCTTCAAGACAGTTACCATCTTCAAAGAGATAATTTACTCCTGGAGGTTTTTCTGTCCTGTTTCTTTCTCGTACCTGTAAATTATGGAAATTTGCAATCTGTTATGCTCCTAGTATACTTATTAAGACAGTATCGCGTCGAGAGGATTACCATCTTCATAGGGTTGCATTACTCTTGAGGGAATTAGCGTACTGACAATTTTTCGTAGCTCTACATTATGGAAACATGTAATCAGTTATGCTCCTAGTACACTAATTAACATAATATTGCGTCGAGACGATTATTATCTTCATAGGGCTGGTTTACACTTGGGGGATTTAGCCTACTGGTTATTACTCGCAGCTCTGTTATGTTATGCTCGTACTATACTAATTAACGTTGTACCGCGTCGAGACGGTTACCATCTTCATAGGGCTGGTTTACTCTTCGGAGATTTAGCGTACTGGCTATTTCTCGTAGCTCTACATTATGGAAAATTTGTAAATGATTTAATATTAAAACTGACGACATATTTAAATTATTTCCAGAGGGAAGTGAGCAGCATTCCATAGATTATAAAGGTTTGCGGTTACAAGGGTATATTTTTAATTTTAAATTTACATTCATTTCAGATTCAGCATTAAGCTTCTTTGCGGAAAGTAGATATCAAAAATTTGATGGTCGCGATCATAATAATCCCTATGTGTCAATCATTTGTAAGTCACTGTTTACATTTTTGACATATTAAATATTGCAGATAATATTTTACTTGCAAGTTAGAAACTTTTTTCTTTGTCGTCATTTTTTTTGCATATGTTTAAGTAAAATTAGTAAAAATCACAGTTTTATGTTTATTATTTTTTATCTTTAATTTTGTATTATTTTACCTGAAAATTGCAGTTATCATAAATAAATAGAAAACAAATTTTGTGTTCTTATCAGTTCTAATATCCCTATATCATTGATAATTGCGCAATAATTTTATGACATTTGCCGAAATCACGTTGCTTGGTAACCGCCTGGACTGTTACCTACAAGCAACGTGCTTGAGGAAGTTGACATAAAATTATAAGTTATTTATCAATGATCGAGATATTTTCACTGATAATTTTTTTTGCGTTTTTTTCATTTCCATAACTTATATACGACATTTTGACAGTAAAACAATAAAAATAATAATGATTGATAGATGTCAACAATTGTCATTTACCTAGCAACCTCATGACATAAGTGATAAGAGACCTAGGGCTCTTATCAGCCTAAGTGTGTTTTAATTGCCTAGTTTCGAACACGTGATCAGAAATACAAGGATTTCATTGGATATTTTTTGCTACTGCTAATTGCTATTTTCATATAAAAGTATATAAAATAAATAGCAACATAGAGATTTTGTTATTTAACTAAAACTTAACTTCAAACATATCACTGGATTTGTAATTTTATCTAGATTCCAAATATGTAGGTATTCCATTTAAAATAATAAAGTTGGACCCCTTATCTTGAGAACCACTGGTTTAAAATTTTTTTGTTTGACTCATTTTAATAGTCTTGTAAAATATAAATTGTTTGCTAATTTAACCGACCTCGTAGTACTTATAGTTCTCGAGATAGCAATAGTGCGCCACTTAAAATGAACATCCTGTATAAATATATATATATATATATATATATATATATATATATATATATATATATGTATATATATATATACAGAATGCTAACTCGAACACCCAAAAATAGGGATTTAACATGTAAAATCATAATTTTCTAATTTATAACTTCCCTAATGAGTTTAGTTAAAAAGCTTTAAATAACAATTGTAGAGCATAAAATTTAGCATCTAAATAAAACAGCAAAAATAAATTTACTTGCTTTGTAAGCTCAGAAATTAGTTATGAAAATTATGTAAACCATCCTTGAAATAACTAACACTATTAATTCATTTTATAGCCGATTAGCTTATTGTTTAGAAGTTAATGGTAATTTCGAGCATTTATTATGTTGAAATAAAAATAAATTTTTAATTAAATATATTTTTAGGTAACAAAATAATTAAAACTATATACCTATATTAAATATTTCGTCTTAGGCTCATATTAGAATTATACTGAGATACAATATGAATTTTTCTCCTTTTTGAAATATGACAGTTTGATGACTTTGACAACTATGCCTTATGTCATGTCCAGTTTTTTTTAAAAAAACGGGATAATACATTGCTGTCAATCACTTTAAATGTAGCTATGGTAATGACATACGCCTGTATCCACTGATAAAAAAACTCTGGGTATAATAAACAAGAGTATTAGTCAGTAATAGTTATTTACATGCGAGGTGGGAAATGTTTCATTTCAGCCGAGGGCTTATACATATTACCGAGAGGCGAAGCCTCGAGGTGAGATATAGCGCGAGGCGAAATGAAACTCCCACCGAGGTATGTATACTATTTTATTCACAATCATCCTTTTTTAATAAATAATTATTAAAATAAATTGCGCGATTCAATATCGCTTTGTTTCAATGAAGTTAAGTTGGCGTAGTAGGATATGAAAACAAATAGGGTTTTAAAAACAAAGATGTTAAAAACGAAGATAGTGTGTTATTTGTCATTTAGTGAATTTTGAAGTTACTTTCAAGATTAATCGTTACATAAGGCACAGTATTTTTTGACAACTATTATAATTTGTGTTAACCTATTTTATCGTAGAGATTTATGACAATGTTACTAGGCAACGTCTACATAAATACTTCCAACCCAAGAGAATACTTCCCACCCAAGAGGTGGAAGTGCAATTTGTTACTTCCAACCCAAGAGATTTGCCAATACAGTTAGGAATGACTAACTTCCTTACCTCCAAAAAGTTAGGAATCGGCATATTACTATAATGATTGTGAATAAAATATTTTTCAGAACTCATAATTAACGAATAAAACAACTTTTTGGTTTAAGTTAAGAGTATTAATCTTTGAATTGCTAATTTCTTTATGTATACTTTGTTGAATAATAAAACTAATTAGTCCCCATTTTCCATATTGTTATAAAAAAATTGATAATAAAATAGCAATTATTTTTCTTTTAAAATACAAATGACAGTTTTGGCGCCAAATAATGAATTCATTTATTTGTTAATATATAAATGTAATAATTAAAACAGTGACAGTTAATTCAAATATGAAAATTTTAATTAAATTAAAAAATATTTACTATTTTTAGTAGTTTCATCTATTGACGGATTTCGCAACTAATATTTGTTGTGTCGAATCAAAAATTATACATTGTTTATACATACATTTTTACTATTAAATAATATAAATACTCAACCCGATTTCCTTCATTGTTACTAGTAAATTTGATAAGTGTATTGTAATTTATTTAAACAATGCCATTAAATATTTGATATGAACGCATAATAATACGAATAGGAATGTTAAATGTTAAATTTGTACATATATATACGTAGTTGAATAATTTAAATTATCAGTCTCTCTTTCCCATATCGTTGTTAATTAATATTAAAAGTATCACGTAGTTTATTTTAACAATGACATTAAATTTGTGATGAGAACTCATTATGAAATGCACACGAGTTAAATCTTTAAATTGTACATTCATATATGAATTCATTGTCCATTTTCCATATTGTTATTAATAAATTGTGCAAGTTAAGATAATAAAAAGAGCATTATTTTCCTTTTGAAATACAAAGGGCAGTTTTGGCGCCAAATAATGAATTCATTTATTTGTTAATATATAAATATAATAATTAAAACAATGATTGTATTTTTAAATTTATAGTAAATGTTAAAGGGTAATTATTTACAAGCATTAGATAACAACTTACTTCACTCCCAATCTTTCTTAATTGAATTAATTAGTTACAATGTGTTTGAGAACACAGAGTTTATAACATGCAGTTATTGTTTATTTGAATCAGTACTCTATTGGCAGTCGTGAGATAAGTGTCGGAGGTGTTTGTTTCAATAGGTGAGACACAATACCTATGAGTTACTGAGTGTGAGACAGTATATTTACTCTAGTGTGATCTTGATTTTATCCTATCCCTATCCCCGGCGCGTAAACCTGTTAACACTGCATTGACAGGAGGGTGAAGCCGAGGCGCGACGCACCAGGGTACCCTGGTGCCAACGGTGCCCTGCTGGAACAGGTGCCTTAGTTTCGCTTGCATCTCGGTGGGGAGGTGGAGTATGGGTTTGTACTCGGCTTTCACTCATACTCCTGAAGCCTTGTTATAACTCACTGTGGGAGATGTCAAGTTGCTCGATGGATTTCGAGTGTTCTTCTGCTACCGTGGATTCGGTAGCCGGCATATCGTGGATTCGATATGTGACACTCCTTTCGAGGAGTATCCTTTTCAATTTTACCCGTCTTACCTGGTTTGTTGTTGAGTGTGAGTGTTGTTATGTGTGCGAATGATATATAGTTGTGTGCAATGTGTTTCACTAAGCATTAGCTTACTCTTTGACTTTCCATTTCAGGGTGTTCCAAATTAGAAGACGTGATTGGCGTATTATATATTTATTGTTATTTTCGTATCAGAGTGTACAATTATTTCATTAATTATATTGATTGCAATTATTTCAGACTTTTATTTTAGCTACTCTACCTCATTAAAATATCTTCATAAAAATTCAGAAATGGGATCGGAACCTGGATTAGGATTCTTTAATTGTTTTAACATGTCACATCATCAGGATAACGAATCTACTGGAATTGGGAACGCGTCTCCTAAAATCAACCTTTTGATACGAATGGCGGAAAGTAGTTAATACATGAGAGTTCTGGCTCATAGGTGCGGGGGTGAGGTGGTGCTGAGGGTGTCGGGGGGGGGGGGGGGTGGTATGCGGGTTGCAGTGACGTCATAGCGGTGGGATGCGGGTGCGGTGACGTCATAGCGGTGGGTTGCCGAGTTGTCAAGACGTTGGCGGGTCCTTAAGACGTTGGTAGGGTCTTCAAGACGTTGGCGGGGTTCTCAAGACATTGGCGGGGGCTGTGGTTTAGGCCCGCATTTGACCATATGGTGGGTGACTCATCCTCAAGACCAGCATCTCTACACCGCATTTTTCATGCACCCTGGATTTGCAATGTGACATACCAGCATCTACACATATGTTGTGCGTGGTGACACCTGAATCTGATCGCAAATATTTCGCAAGACCAGCATCTCAACACATGACTTCGCCCAGACAGACAAATTTAATTTATGCACCCTGGAAATCGGCAATCTGACTTACCAGCATCGACACATATTTTGCCACGAGCCACAAAGTCGAGTAATTTAGGGTCTGGCTTTATAAACAAGTAGTTCGTGTTCGACACCGTATCGAAGCTAATTTTTATTATGTAATTAAAAGGGGGAACGAGAAATTAGCACACTACTTAAATGTTTTCGCAGACAAATTTAATTTATGCACCCTAATCATCGAGCACGTGGTTGAATGTCCAAGTGTTCATTGAACAAGTATGTGCTTGTTTGTTTATGAAGTTAACCAGCATTTGAAGATCTGCACTGCCACTGCACTGTTTATTTATCACTGGGAATAGGGAAGGAATAAATAATAAAACATCTATTATATTTATTTATTTATTTGCGAAACTATATTACAAATATTTTAAATACAATATCTATGTACTAAACTAGTGTACTACAATATCCATGCGGATAAGTATCTGGTGACATAAAACTTATCATTCGTTTATCATCATATGGACTTAAAGCTAACTTATTCTGTCTAACAGTATATACAACATGTTGTTTTGATGTTATTAACATTTGTAGTCTTGTTATAGTTTCATTATTAAATATGCAATTGTAATAGTCTTCAAAACAAATTGATTTCAATGTAGCTTTCGAAATACCTTTAGCCTTCATACTTACCTCATGCTTATTGTTTGAACAAGTTTTATATGCATACATTTTTGCCCGTAACCCAATAAATTCAGTCATAATGTTGCCATTATTTTCATCTTTCATTAAACCGATGACTTTCTTATTAACTAAAGGAATATTATATACATTATCTATAGGGTACTCTGAAGTATCAAACTTATGAAGATCTCTTTTCATAATATTATAAATATTAACATTTTTAAATAAATAAATTAAACTGTCAGTATCGGTATAACACAATTCTGCATTTGAATTTAAATTTTGCTGAATATAATTATAATGAAAGTCATAAATATATGTTTTTGATATATCTAATATACAAAATCCCACATAAATAGGCTTGTTAAGAAGAACTGATGTTTTATTCATTTCTACAAGTATTACGTCATCATCGAGTATAGTACAGCTGTGAAAATTTGGTTTAGCTATGAGATTTTTCGCTCCATGTTTGCCATCCCACTTTGTAACTAATTTAACATTTTTATGTTTTCGAACATTTTCCATCGTTTTCCCGAAAACTGCATTATTCATTAGTTTAAAAAAATTCTTTTGAAATTCATTATTTGATTGTTTTCTAAGTTCAGTGTTTAAATCGATATAAGATTTTAACCAAAGACTCTGCTTAAATTTGAGAATTCTGTGAATTTTCTTTAATTGTAACCCTAATTTCAAACACTGTTTTAAATTTTGATAATGTATAACATAGTTTTTTTTATTGTATAAGTTTGCTACTAATTTAGACTGCTTTGAATTTGGAGGTGTAAAATTTTCCGGACACAATGGCAAATCTTTATGTAATTCATGTAAAGATTTGGGGTACTCCAAATCAACTTCAAAAATGTAGCCGATTTCTGAATTTTCTGGAAGATTTATAAGGTCTATGTGATAAAATTCAGTGATATTAACCCAGCTAAATTCTCCATATGGTAAATAGTGACTCATCGCTGCCCCGTACAAATTATTCACATCAAAATACATAAGGTAAGTATCTTCTTCTTCGGAGTTGTACAATTCATTTAAATATTTATTATTTGCCTTTGCGTACCTCTTTGAACACTGGACTAAACCCCCTCGAATCCCTTTTTCTATAAATAGTAATTTTTCAACATCTGTAAGTAATTCAAGTTTTATATTTGTAAATTTCAACATCGCATCAAATGCTAGACCAGGCGCTGTGTAATAATGAAGAGCATCTAATTTATACGTTTCTAAACAATTTTTTCGAAAATTTTCAAACACATCTGCTAATAAATGAACATCCGTTGTTAGATACAGGTCGGAATATTCACCTAACGTTTTGATGTTAAATGTCTCCCATACTTTTTTAGCATGTTCATAATCCTGGTCATTGATGTTTTCATGCTTCAAACTACTATAAAATTCATTCTGGTCAGGTAAAAAAGATTCTTCAAACTTATCCCAGTTGTCAACATATTCATAAGGAAATACTCCTTTTCTTGTCAGTAACTTAAACTGGTTTATGTCTTTACAGAAATTTTGTGTTATCGGCTTCTCATCGTCTTTCAAATAGGATGATAATTTTTCAATATTACTAGGCATAAATCGGAAAGAATCTATGAACCTGAAATTTATTTTTGAGCCCTGAATATATTTTGTAAATGAAATGTAGCGTTCTTTATTTACTGGAAGTAATGACACTCCTCCTGGTATCTTTTTAGCTATGTTTTTAATAATGAAATGTCCATCATAATTACTGAGGTTATGAAATACAACTGGGATAGTATGTGATTTTTTAAAATTTAGATTACATGATTGATGCGCCGCGCCCCGAAAAAAACCCGTAAAATGATTGTGATCGCGAACTTTTATATCAGTCACAAAGAACTCCTTTTGACATATGTAACAAATTTTTGTTCTTAAGAACTCTATTTCTTGTTCTCTTGTCATTTTTAAGGGTACTGGGTTATCAAATTTATCACTAATAAACTGTGAAATTTTGTAAAGCTCATTTGAAAACCAATCAATGCAGTGCTCACTTCGGTTTAATTTAAAATCTGAAAAATTGTTATCATATGAACATTTTAAATAATATGCAATGCTACTTGGAACATGCTTATGAATTTTGATTGAATTTTTGTTATCTTTATCTTCAGTTTTTTGTAAAATAGATTCTATATCGGCATATATTACAAACGGTACAGTATCCTGATAATGATAATTTTTGAATTTTAAATATTTGTTTTCTTCAGCAGGTAATTCAACGCGACATTTATTGATTAATTTACAGTCAATTAAATGCTGATTAAAAGCCGTCTCTGTAATAAAATGATTTAAACATCTATCACAAAAGTATATTTTTCCGTTATGTTTTGATACTTGTTTAGTTAGTAGTCTAGATAAATTTTTAATCCACATAAAGTGATAATTAGTATTATTTCTTACACTTTTAACAGTGTCATCATCCACTTCTATATTTTCGTCAATACAATCATTATTAGATAACATTAATAAATGAATAAATTTACTACCTTCGAATTTAGTCAAGTACAACGGCACAACTTCATTTTTCTCTTTACTGAATTTTTCCAATGTATAAACATTTATGGATAAATTATTCATTTTTTCAAATTTGGGAATGTTGTTTAAATGTATCGGAAAACTTATGCCTTCATATTTCAACACTCTACTGAAATGCGGGTAAGATGACACTCTATCTGAATTTTTATTTGCAGGATATAGAGCGGAAACTATAGCCCACAAGAAGCAGTATTCATCTGCATTTTTTAAATTGATTATTGCATGTTTATTTTTAATATCAAGCGGTAAATCAATATATTCCCCACCTAAAATAGGTGTATATTTATTAATATTAATTTTTAAATGTAAAATTTCAAACAAAGCCCACCCCGAATCGCGCTCCTGAAACTCAGATAATTTTGTTAGTATTTTACTCACGTTTTCACGAAACCACTCTCTGACACTTGTCGTTTTGGTTATAATACTATTGGCTGTATTGAAAGATTTTATTTCGACCACACCTGTTTTAGGTAATATAAAATTTGCACTGAAGGTTAAATTCACTTTCATATTTGAAGATTTAAGAACTTCTTTAATTTTATTAGAAAAAATTCTAAAACACTTATTTAAGAATAATGAAGGATCTTTGTAATTTAAATTTGCGATAATCCCGTACATATTCGAGATTCAAAACAGGATTGTAGATCTTGCCAAACTAATTTTTTTGACTTTAACCCACCGCCATAAATACCTCGTTTTATTTGTTTTAACTTTTCGCGGTAAAATTTAAATAAAGCTAAATTAGATTCCAACTGTAATAAATTACCATTAATATCACCATTTTGTTTTATAGCCCGGTTAATTAATAAAATAAACTTATTAATAAGCTTTAACCATTTTATACATTCGTCTTGAGTTTTTAAAATTTTAATTCCGTCGACAAGTGTCTTTAATGCTTTGCAGCTTACTTTAGCAACGCTTGACATCGCGATCTGTTCTGTGCGCCTAACCGAGCTCAAATGACTCATTTGCAATGACGTCGCGCTTCTGAAGGGCTGAGTGTGTAGCATCGGACACAGTAACCAATCAAAACAGTGCATTCCAATTTATAAATAATTCATTACCCATTAATTATCTTAATTTATACATCATTCAAAAATACATGTCTGAACTTGCAAGCTACAACTTTACAAATTGCGCTAAGAGTAGGGAAGGAATAAAGAACCTTAGAAATCATAGCTATTATAATAATTTATTTAAATGAGCTATTAATTTTTTGATTCTTAAAAATAATATATATTCTAAAATAAATGCTTACTTACATTAAAAATACTTATTTACTTCTGTACACATATTACATTTACATAATACACAGTTTTTAAAAAAATCAATGTTTGGTGTGCGGTGCACAATCCACACCATGTCTTCTTCGGCATCTTCTTCTTCTTCTTCAATTTCTTCTTCTGCGTCTTCATTTGGTCTGTGCTCAGCATGTTGTTCTTGAGCCATCGTCTCTTCCATCGCCTGCTTTTGTACAAAATTTTGTAGTACTTCAAGTGACAAATTAGCAGCTTGTATATATTCCTGTTGATCCGTGATGCACTTTTCGAGGTGTTCACAATATTGTTTATATTCTTGAAGCTGTAGCCAGTTATTGGAACAGCAGTCACAGTACCCGATAAGTTCTTCGGGAATAACAACACTCGCAGAAAATACTCGTGCCATGTTGTAATGATGACTAATTGTTTTATACTATTTAAAAATTCATTTTTAACCCTATTTATACTATGTGCATTCCAAAGTGCATTACAGCAGATGATACTTCATGTGTAGCATTGGTCGTCTGTGAGGTGACGCCTGGTAATCATTCGTTTAGATATCATCAGTAACACACGCCTCCTTTGCTATTACCAGGTGTTATTACAGTTTTTAAATAAAAGTCATCTAATTATTGTAAAACATTTATTTTACATCCAAAAAATAATACAAAATACATTTATATATTACTAACAATATTTGTTAACGGATTATAGTTAATTATTTTATCATGGATTATTAAACAATATGCAGCTGTGTTATCGGGTATATTTTCATTAGTTTCAAATTCTAATCTTATGTCAACATTACCCGACTTCAATGTCTCACTTTGATGGGAACAATCTATAACTGCTAGAGGTGCTGTATTTAAAAACTCATCTGGCGCGAAAATAGGTTCACATGACCGCTCATAGTAAGACAATTGAAATTGAGTGTACATGTCGTACAGCATTGCCCAATGATTATTCTTAAAGTTTAAATTTAAATTATCATAAGGATACATATCAGAATTTAAATACAACTTAATATTAGTTAAGTTACAATGATCAAATTTACTCATATTTTTATTTAGTTTATTTTTGCGATCAGTTTGGAATCCCACGATGACATAACGCGGTGTTTCTACTTGAGCTGTCGTTTTAATTGGCCATGTGTGTCGCTGCGTTTTTTTTAGTAGTGGATATTCATGAAGCTCCCAGCTGCGGAATGCTATCTCCAAATTAACACTTTTCTCCATATACTTCATAAGCATTAATCGCTCGGCATCAGCTACAGATATATGTGGAATCTTCCAATGAACTTTACTTAACTCAATCTTCATTTTTTCGTTTGCTGCGCTATTCTCAATCGCATTCATGTCTGTGCTGCTTCGAATAAGGACTAATTCTTGTTGTAAATTTAAAATAATTTTTTTGAAATCTTTACAGAACCCCAATAGCATGTTTAATGGAATACATATGTTAAAATTGCCGTTGTCATCAATTATATGTTTTGTATTATCAGTTAAAGGTGACCAACCAGCAATTTGTAATCGTTTGCTTTCATTCGTGTTATAAGACACATAACCTTTCATACAAGAAGTTACGCCAGGATTACGAACTCTATCTATAACTATTCCACCAATTTCATATCGAATTTCACTAAACAAGAATGCAAATGCGTTGTTAACCAATTTAGCTGTAGTTGACGGTTTGTTGTCATGTGTGAGAAGTTTACCCTCAATATAAAGTAAACTATTCCACGGTAGAGTGTACAAATCTTGTTGCTGTATGGGTATGCGAATTTCATCATTATTGTTTAAAGTTGTAGATGCATACGGTTGATGTGTGTGTTTTTCCGCATGACTGATTGAATCATCAAATAAGGCCTTTTCGGACACGCTCAAAATATTAGCATTCATTTTGGTGAATGCAGAGAATAAAATTTTTAGACTTTTTATATTTAACTCCAATCCAAATAATTAATGCTTTTATCCGCTTTCTCGGTCTATTATTATCCAGATTGAACTTTAAACCCAAGAGATCTTAGAAACTGATAATTGACGGGTGTTAACCCTTCAACAGTCTTCTTATGAATAATGTAATTACACTTTCGAACAGTATTTATATGTTTGCGAGTAGTATGATTAAAGTTTATCCCCATTTTGTTTTTTAAGATGTAGTCTTAC
Organism: Stenolophus ochropezus; assembly: GCA_035578165.1. Taxonomy (NCBI): domain Eukaryota; kingdom Metazoa; phylum Arthropoda; class Insecta; order Coleoptera; family Carabidae; genus Stenolophus; species Stenolophus ochropezus. Next base: position 280,352 of record JAQOWZ010000143.1, read on the forward strand.
CGTGATGACTTCTCCTCTGAAATTAATTAACTTTCCGTCTTGGTCTACTATTTTAAGGGTTAAAGAATTTATTACTCGTGTGCTGATTGGTAGATAGATAATTTGATTTGGTGCCTCTATAATTTTGAATCCTGGCGGGACGCGCGGAAAAAATTCATGAATTATGTGCACATTTTTATTATTTGAATAAGAATTTGTAGTTATGCTACACTCAATACACACTGCATTTACTTTAATTATAGAAACTGGATTGTCAGATTCATGTGATATATTAGCCGCTAATCGACGAGGTTTAAACCCTAGAATATTACCAATTGAATTGTCTCGTATAAAATTTATTTCCTTATTGCTTCTAACTTCACACTTAAGAGTATTATTATTTGCTACTATGTTTAATTCAGTGCCAGCATCTAACTTACTGGTTAAGAATTTATTTATATCATCAATTTCATAAGAACCTTCTGGAATAGTTATTACACGACTACCAATATAAAATTTATTATTTTGATTATCAATGTTTGGTATCGCATTATAAACTTCAAAATTTATTAAACCGAGAACATACTCCGAATCTTCATCGAGTGTAAATGGTGGATAAAAGGTCTGAGTTATAATTGAATTAGTACCGAAGAGCGTAAACGTGTATGACATGACGGTTCAACCAATACTGAGGAGTAATCAGATTTGTTCATAAAGAAATGCTAAACATAAATGACCACACCTTACACTGTTATTAGGTTGGTATCTATCATAATTGTAGTGTATTGAGCACCTGTTTCCGAAATAATTAACTAGTTCTTTTGGTGGTACCAGGTTTCCATAACTGTCGAAGTATGATATTAAATTATTATGTTTTTTGTATGCAACCCAGTGTGATCCTGGCCCGTTACTGTTATCCAAATTAACTATTGCATACTCGTTATAATTTACTTTTTTTGGTAAATTATTTCTCATGAAAACTCCTCTAAAGAAAGGGATTTTTAATAGTTTAGCATATTTTTCAAGATCAATATTAGTTAATGCCCGCGATGGTAAATCTATTGGGAGTTTTTTAAATATAGTCCAAGTCCCTTACGGTACGGCTTCAAGTATAGACCTTTCCCCATAGCTATAGATTCCATCATTTTATTATGGCGCTGAGCTTCTTTTAATTGCTCGGTAGCAGCTTTAGCGTCGTGAACAGCCTTGGCGATACCTGCTGCACCACCCCCGAGTGCGCCGAGAGCACTCAAGCCGGCGAAAATTGGAATTAGGGGAAGGAACCCTCCGGTTTTTGGTACTGATATAATTCTTGGATTTTTAATTTTTCGCTTTATTCTCTTGACCGTTCGTAAAGCTATTCTTGCAGATTTATTTAAATCAGAACCACTGGTATTTCTCTTTATGGCTTTCCGTGCGCGGTTGACCACGTTGCGGAAAGACAAACTTCCGCCAGTTTTCTTCCTCTTCTGCACCCGCATCATGACTATTTAAGGAACGCACGTCTTACCTCTTCCGCAGTCAATGACGAACTGTGCTCATGTAACGTTCATCTTCTTATTTATATCAAAATGCATACTGTAAAACAAAGTCATAGCCTCAACGTAAAGAATTATGATTTTAATAATGTCAGTAGTGAGCCGCGCCATAGTATATTATTACCAGATATTGTAAGATGTATTTTAGCCGGTCCATCCGGATGCGGTAAGACAAATGTTATGATTGCACTATTAGAACATGAAAATGGCTTATGTTTTTCTAATATCTACATATACTCAAAATCATTATTCCAGCCTAAATATGAGTATTTAAAAATGTTACTAGAACCTATAGAAGGAGTAGGTTACTTTGCGTATAATGAAAACGTAGATATTGAAAAGCCGTGCAATGCGCAATACAATTCAGTATTTATATTTGATGATGTAGCTTGTGATAAACAAGATGTAATTAGAGAATACTTTTCTATGGGTCGCCATAAGGCTATAGATTGTTTTTATTTATGTCAGACTTATACTAGAATCCCCAAACATCTTATACGAGATAATGCGAACTTATTAGTATTATTTAAACAAGACGATATGAATTTAAAACATGTATATTCTGATCACGTGAATACAGATATGTCATATGAAACATTTAAGAATCTCTGCTCATTTTGTTGGTGTGATAAGTATGGATTCGTGGTTATTGACAAAGAAAGTGACTTAAATAGAGGGCGTTATCGTAAAAGCTTTGATCAGTACATTATAATAAATAACAGTGACATGAGCTAAGAGGTTTCAGTTGGTAGTTAGTTGCCGTAAGGTAAACATCTCAAACAGGTTAAATAGAACAGTAACGGATAAATTTTAATTATATTTGCTTTTGATTTGATTTTACAGATTATTATCTGGTTATGATCTGGTTATCAATCGTTGGATCAGTTTTTTACCTGTTTCTACAAATAACAGCTCTAATAATCACCTGTTTATGAGTTAATATATGAACTTGAACCTGTTTGCCATCTGTTTTAAATTGTTCAACCGGTATCTGTTTTCCAGAACAGATTTGGGTTAGGTTTGAACTGATAGCTGTTTTTCAGAACAGGGCTGTTTTAGCTGTTTTAGCTGTTTTAAACGAATGAACGGGTACCTGTTTTCCAAAACAGATCTGTTTTACCTGTTTTAAACGGTTGAACTGGCACCTGTTTTCCAGAACAGGGCTGTTTTAGCTGTTTAAAACGAATGAACGGGTACCTGTTTTCCAAAACAGGGCGGTTTTACCTGTTTTAAACGGTTGAACTGGCACCTGTTTTCCAGAACAGGGCTGTTTTTAGCTGTTCTAAATTGTTGATCTGGTACCTGTTTTCCAGAACAGGGTTGTTTTTAATAATTATACCTATCTTTTTCATTAATCCACTTACAATGGATACGAGCTTAAAAATGGATTTAATTAAAACAAGAAATATTGTAAAACAAAAACTTCGTAATCTTAAACGTGGTGCATTACATAGAAAAGCTGAATTAGAATTCCAATATAAGCCAATAATCAAATCTTTACAAGATATTGCAGTCAATTTACCAATGACCAATATAAAGGATGAAATTAAAAGAGAACCAAAAGAGGAGGAGGAGGAAGAGGAAATACCAGAGAAAAATAAAACTTTAGTAGGCCCTAAATTTTTGGAAACAAGTGTTATAGCAGAATCAGGGGGTGAGAGTGGGGATGATGATGTATTTCAATCAACCGTGATAGAAGACCAACCATCAATAACTAGAGACGATATTTTGAATTTAACCCAGGAACCTTCATTCAGGGAGTATTTGGAGCAGTATGATCCACTACCGCGACAATACATTGAAGATATGTTAAAAGATGATAAGGATTTATTTGATTTCAAGTATGGCGTGCGACATGATGCTGCAACAGATAAATTTTATATCGGTAATTCTGAGTTAAAAATTCAGGGTAAAGATTTAGTTTTACAAAATTTGAAATATTTAGGCACACCAGGCTTATATGAGCTCTTATTTAAAAAACAGCTATTGGGATACACCCAGGCTGATCAAAAAAATTATATTGATATTGTAAAAAGAACAAATGCCGCCAATCGAAATTATAGTGAAAATGAACAATTAGCAGGATCAAGATCACATAAGTATACTACCGTAATAGCTCCAATGTTAGATCCTCGAAGGAGAGTTTTACAATCTAGAAAATTAAGTTCGGTTTCAAAAAGAACAGGTTCAACGTCAGGTGGTAGTTATTTGAAAACGTTTACTAAAAAACAAGTGGAGTACGTATACTGGGACAATATTAATGAATTGGTTAATAGACTACGTCTTTTAATTGCGTCACGTGATGCCGGTCATACAGGTCACGATAATGAAATTATATCCATTATTGAAGAGTTAAAAGAAGCGGGAGTTATAGAATAGTGACAGTTTAATAATGACTCTTGATAAGTTCGGACGTCATATTGAGCATCATAATACTAAAAAATATACTAATAAAATATTACCTTTAGTTTCGAAACAAATTAAGGAATTAGAATCAGATTGTATAAAGAAAATAAATATACTTGAAAATAAATTCCGAATAGAATTGTCTAAAGTAAAAAATAATTTAAAATCTACCATTGTTATTAATTTAAAATTAAAACTAGATGGTGACATTTATAATATAATAAACAGCTCTAATTTATCTTTTTACAATTTTCCTTGTACTGGTAAAATAATTCAAATTAATTTAAGTAATCCAAAGGAGCTACTAAACTATCGAATTAATAAAGAACCCCGTATCTCAATAATAGTTAATAAACATGTTGTAAAAGACGATAAATTGATAATATATCCTAGTCCTATAAGTTTAAATACGAGTGATTTATATGTGGAAATCGTACTAGAAACATCTGTTAACTATGTCGAAAATTAAACGTGAAATTGTGGAAGAATTACATAAAACAGCACGAGTACACTTTCCCAGGAGGCGTGTAATTACAAAAGGAATAAATGACTTATTCCAGGCTGATTTGGTTGAAATGATTCCTTATGCTAGAATAAATAAAGGATATCGCTACATTTTAGTTGTTATTGATGTATTTTCTAAATTTTTGTGGACTAAACCCATAAAAAACAAAACAGGTTCTGAAATTTCAATAGCTATGAAAAATATTTTGCTTAGTAGTAATCGAATTCCTCAAAATTTACAAACTGATCTCGGCAAAGAATTTTATAATAAAAATTTTCAAAATTTAATGAATAAATATAATATTAATCATTATTCAAGCTATAGTACTAAAAAGGCATCTGTTGTTGAGCGAGTTAATCGCACTTTAAAATCAATGATGTGGAAAGAGTTTAGCTTACAAGGTACATATAAGTGGTTGAATTTATTACCTAAACTTACAGAAAAGTATAATAATACAAAACACAGAACCATTAATATGAAACCTAGTGAAGTTAGTAGAAAACATGAACAATTACTTCTTGACAATGTTTACAGTAATATTAAAATGGTTGGGAAAACAAAATTTAAAGAGAATGATTTTGTGCGTATAAACAAATATAGAGGGGTTTTTGCAAAAGGTTATACTCCTAATTGGTCTAATGAAATTTTTACTATATACTCAGTTCAATTAACAAATCCTCTTACTTATATTCTTAAAGATCAGACTGGCCAAATTATAAAAGGGGGATTTTATGAATACGAATTACAGAAAGTAAAGTATCCTGATATATACCTTGTTGAAAAATTCTTAAAAAGAAGGGTGATATGGTATTTGTTAAATGGCTTGGATTCGATAATAAACATAATAGCTGGATAAGTAAAACACATGTTGAATGAGAATTAAAAAAAAAGTGAGGGGGGGGGGGGTTGTTATCATCCTAATCAAGGATGAATATAATACTAATAATATAACTCTTGTAAAGTATTCTACTGTCCCATTTCACTTCTGAACTTCTAACTGTATAAACATGACTGTTTACATAGTAGATTTACAAGGGTTTCAAATATTTGAGGCTGATGACACCATAACATTTATATGTAAAGAAATTGCCGTTTTAAATATTAATACGAATTCACTTGATTTTAAAATATTTTTACCTCCCTACCCTTTCTCTAATTTAAATACTAAAAGTCAGAAAAATGTGCTTTGGCTATCGAATAAATATCATCATTTAGAATGGATTTCAGGCAATATAAATTACAGTCTTTTAAACAATATTGTGCGAGGCATGTTTAGTGGTGCTTGCAAAATTTATGTTAAGGGATCTGATAAAATTAAATGGTTAAATAATATCTTAGGTTTACATAAATTAAAGATTGTTAATATTGAATGTTTTGGTTGTCCTTCATTAAAAGAATTACGTGAATCTTTTCAATTAAATATATGTAAATCACATCTGCAGAACTGTGCTATAAAAAATGTATACTTATTAAAAGACTGGTACAAGCAACGTTTTAATTCATTGGCTTCATTTAAAAAGTTTAATGATACGGGGATTTTACATTTTATGTCTGAAGAGGAAATATCATGCCTGCCTAAAGAGTTTATTATGGCCTGCATCCCACGTCAAATAGATGGGGAATGGGACAAATTTCCCAAGAACTGGCAAGATGATAAGGAATTCCAGAACTATAGGCGCTGTACTGACCACCCGCTAATTACTGACATCAACACTGATCAAGTCGGGAATGTCTACCCAATTAAAAAGTATTGTATTCAATGTAATAAATAATTTTATGTAATATGAATTTTAATGTAACAAGTTTAAAAAATAAATTTTAATTTTAAATATTTCATGTTTTATTTATTTTACTTACCATCTCCTAACATCTGTATCTAACTTCGATAGGATTGAATTAATGAAGGTAAGCACATGTAAAAATCAAACAATACAGTTTTATTATTTTATTATTGAGAATAATAGTTACAAATTATTACATAATACTTATACATAAAAATATTTCATATTTCTATTTTCTAATATAGGTTTTAAAAGTGGTTCATAAAAACTATCAATCTTATATCTAAAGTGTGCTCTATCAATAGCTATTTGTATCCATGGGCTCTGTCTCGCTGTTTGGTAAGCGAATGTCCATACAAACATGTAATGAACTTTGACTGTTTCATTGAACTGTACTTTCATGGTTTATGTTTAACTGTTTAATATTGTTAAGTATATTTTTTAAAACATAGTAATTATGAACATCTTGTTTCAAACGTTTCAGTTTTAATAAATGTTTATTTATATCACTTATTAAATTGTTTCTATAATTCACTTTTCGATAAACCATCTTCATATTATTATTCACACTTCACCGCTGCGTAGTTGCTGCTGCTGATTATAGTGAACAGAACGCCAAGTCCACTACTTTTCCGATTTTACCATTGGAAACCACATACAATTTCCCAGCTTGAGCTTGTTGGATACCCTCTTCTATATTTTCGTCGGTTAATTGGTTAAACCGTGAACCGAGGAATAAAATGTTGCTCTCTAATTCTAGAACAACTTTCTCTCCATACTTTGTACTCACACGTCTTATATTCAATACTTTATATTTTTTCCCTTTCTTCAGATCATTCAGGGATATGGGCTCTTTAACCTGGGCAACTTTGTTGAATATTTCAAAAACAGACATGTTTCTTTAATGTACTTAGTTGTTATTTGTTAAATGTTTCGATGTAAACTAATTTAAAAATGTGTAATATTGCAGCTTTTATACCATAAAATGTACCCCCCCCCCCCCACTCCAACCCATATTGCATCCTCCATAAAGAGATAGCCAATTTTAATCACCCGATTTATAGGGTGCATAAATTATATTTGTCTGCGAAAAATGCAGGTAGTTTGCTAATATACATTTTCTCTCTGATATTATATTTTAACAACTTTTAAAATTATTTCTTATAATGAATGCTATGACGATTTTTAAACATTCAGATAAACGCATTGCTATGACAAGTATTAACCAGAGTGCGTGTCCTACATCAGTGTACTTGAGCATGTCTCTCAAGAGATTTTATTTTCATAAAGCATACTCTATTTTCAAAAATAGGATAAATAAAATGAAAAAATATAAAAAGAATTGTAAATTTGTTTTGTGTACAGATATATACTGTTGTAAGTGTTGTATATTCTAACAAAAAAACTAAAAATAATTTATGATAATAGTATTTAAGTCAAAAATATGTGATAAGACAGAATAAGATAGCTTTAATTTCATATAATAATAAACGAATAAGTTTTATGTCACCCAATAGTAATGCCTACGATTATTGTAGTACGTTAGTATATTTTATTTACCATGTTTGTAATATAGTTTTTGTAAATAAATAAATATAAAACTAATAATTTCTTTTAATTAAAAAATGAAAATAAAACTCATCGTCACAGGGTGAATAAATTAAACAATGTGCACGATAATGACATATGTGTCGATGCTGGTAAGTCAGATTGCCGATTTCCAGGGTGCATAAATTAAATTTGTCTGTCTGGGCGAAGTCATGTGTTGAGATGCTGGTCTTGCGAAATATTTGCGATCAGATTCAGGTGTCACAACGCACAACATATGTGTAGATGCTGGTATGTCACATTGCAAATCCAGGGTGCATGAAAAATGCGGTGTAGAGATGCTGGTCTTGAGGATGAGTCACCCACCATATGGTCAAATGCGGGCCTAAACCACAGCCCCCGCCAATGTCTTGAGAACCCCGCCAACGTCTTGAAGACCCTACCAACGTCTTGAGGACCCGTCTTGACAACTCGGCAACCCACCGCTATGACGTCACCGCACCCGCATCCCACCGCTATGACGTCACTGCAACCCGCATACCACCACCCCCCCCCCCCGACACCCTCAGCACCACCTCACCCCCGCACCTATGAGCCAGAACTCTCATGTATTAACTACTGCGGAAAACAGTATCAACGAAAGAACAGGCCGGTAAAACCGGACATGTTAAAAGAGATTGTCGTGCAGTTAGACAAGCATCTACTTCTAGCAACGCTTTCAGACTAACTACGCATATCCGACCACCGCTACTAAACAACCGCACACAACCATCCTCATCGAATGACGATAAGCAACCTTTTGTTATACTAAGATTTGTCGGATAGTTCGGAAAGCGACACCACAGCACAGGATGAAGATACGTTAGGAGTACAAGATGTCCTCGAGGACAAGGATTAAGTCAGGATAGTCGAATGTTATAACCACTTTTATTTAATTTAATTCCCTTATTAATTTAGGAATGTACCTATTTACTATTCTTTTTTCTATTGTCTTACGTAAATGGTTACGGTACACTATTACTTCAACTCCGTAAGTTAATTTTAAATAGTTCCGTTTTGATACTCTAGTAGTAAAGAACGTGAAGTGATTTCATTGTGAATTCTTATTAAGAGAGCGTGTTGTGACAACAGGTGAGAGGGTTTTTATCTTATACTTAACGCGTAGTGTGAGCGGTTTTATTTTATGTTTAAAGCGTATTGTGAGATATTTTATTTAATGGTTAATGCGTATATAATGGGAGATAGTATATTTGTGGATTAACCCTTGGTTTGAGATGCTTTATTCGACGGTCAATTCGTAGAGCGATATAGTGTCTGATACGTTTGGCGCGGATGGAGCCTCTTGAGTGTGTCTCGAGGTTGCCTGATATACGGAGCCTCTTGAGTGTGTCTCGGGGTTACCGGTGCGTTTGAATCCGTCGCGGATGTAGCCTCTTGAGACATTTCAATTGAACCGAATTCGATACAAGTTATTGATATGATTGTAGGACAATCACTGACAGAATTGCTACACATACGAATTTTTAAAGATGACAAGACGTTGCTTTTATTTATAGCTGATGAAGTTAGTTTACCGCAGATCGGTGCGTTACCAGTAAAAAAAAAAAACAAAACGTTATGGACAATGGAAGCAGTAGTTATACCTCCAGGTTATGCTGGGAATATAATATGTCTTGTGAACTCTACGGGAGATAGGTTCATTGACCGTAGCGTATGTTCTAAGGAAAATCAAGAACACTACTTACCATGATGCGTATTTTCGACGGATGAAGAAGGGACTCGCCTATTACCCGTTTGAAATTTATCAAATAATGATCTTATAAAAAAGAAAAAGAAGTTGCGCGCGGAACCATATGCAAGGAAGACAGTCTAGATATGACCTCAGGATACTATCAGATACCTGTAACTGAAAGAGATGGCCAGTTTGAATTTACTAGGATGCTCTTCGGTTTAACAAATGCTCCAAGTGTATTTCAACGTATGGTGAATAAAATATTGGGACGATTACGAGATTCGATAGCACTAGCATATCTAAATGACATACTTTGTTCAGTCCCAGACTTCGACGAAGGATTTTGAAGATTGAAAATTATAATGGAAGTTTTTGAGAACATAGGTGAGTTACTTAGGTTTTGATATTGACGCTGACGGAGTACTTCCCGGTAAAGAAAAGATCCATGCTTTAAGTGACCTCAAAACACCAGAGAACATACTTCAAGTTCGGCAGTTTATCGGACTAGCAAACTTTTTAGGAAATTCATTAATGCATTCGCTGTAGGTTACAACTCCAGAATTTACGTTTACCGTGGAATACTGACAGGGTACGAGGATGAGTCATGTAGATGCGTTAAGTCGATAGAAGGCCAAGACACAACGGACTCGTATGACAAAAAAAAAACTAAATATCACAGGTTCTTAGTAAAACAACTGAAACTGACTACGACAAAATCAATTTATAAAGATTATTGCTTAAAAAAAAAAACGGTCGAATATATCGCATTACTTGTAAAGGACTGCAATGGGTTGTACCCCGGAGTCTAACACGAGATATAGTGAAGAATCCTCATGATGATTTCGGTCACTTCGGAGTGGAGAAAATGTTGAACAAGCTTACTGAAACATAATGGTTTCCTAAAATGCGAGAATATGTGAGGAAATATATAAACTGCTGCAAACCAGGTCTGTATCATAAAGTACCAAAAGGAAAACGAGAAAGATTTCTTCACCCAATACGAAAAGTAGTTGTTCCTTTTCATACCATTCACATGGACCAGTTAGGACCATTCAACAAAAGCGGTTCGGGCAACATGTATTTAATTGTTGTCGTAGAAGCATTTACAAAATTCACTCTACTACGAGAAGTAAAAAAAAAAAATACGAAAACAAAACCGGTTCTAAATTTCTTACATTACCTACATAATCGATATGTTTGTTGTACCGACACGATTAATTAATGACTTGGATCAGCTTTACATCTAAAGAATGTGAAACGACTTTGCAAACATTATGGAATACAACACATCTTAAACGCCGTTGCAACTCCTCGTGCAAACGGCCAGTGGTGAAAGGTTCAACGGAACAGCTTTAGCTGCCTTAGCAACTTCCAGGACCGACGACAAACATTGGGATAAGAGAGTATCAGGAGTTCAATTCTCAGTTAACAATACTAATTGCGCAGAAACTGGAAAAACGTCTAGCGAATTATTGTACAGTTACCGTCCAAGAGCACCAAATGACTCAAGGTTGACGAACAAAATTCAGAGCAGTAATTATCGATATAGCAGAAACGCGACAAGAGGTTGCTAAGAAAATAGAAAACGATCAACAAAAACAAGCAGTTTGATTTCACATAAAAACAAAAGCTCCACAAAAATTCAGTTGCGGAGATCTTGTTTTTGTAAAGAAACAATATATAGTGATAGAGGGAAAAAGCAAAAAAAAAATATATATATATTACTACATTATGCTGGACCATTTAAAATAGAGAAGGTTTATTCAAACGAATATATCTAAGTTGTGGAAATGAATGGATCAAATAGGAGCATGAGATGCGGATACAAAAACGAAATAGCAGTGGACAACATGAAACGATGGGTACTAGTAAAAGATTTGACGATTAATTCAGAAAATGACACTCTGCGTCAGATGATGATGTTCATGGAATTGAAAATTAACTTCTCGAGGGCGAGAGTTTTTCAGGATGGCCGAACTGTTAAAGGGTAATTATTTACAGGCATTAGATAACAACTTACTTCACTCCCAATCTTTCTTAATTGAATTAATTAGTTACAATGTGTTTGATAACACAGAGTTTATAACATGCAGTTATTGTTTATTTGAATCAGTACTCTATTGGCAGTCGTGAGATAAGTGTCGGAGGTGTTTGATTCAATAGGTGAGACACAATACCTATGAGTTACTGAGTGTGAGACAGTATATTTACTGTAGTGTGATCTTGATTTTATCCTATCCCTATCCCCGGCGCGTAAACCCGTTAACACTGCATTGACAGGAGGGTGAAGCCGAGGCGCGACGCACCAGGGTACCCTGGTGCCAACGGTGCCCTGCTGGAACAGGTGCCTTAGTTTCGCTTGCATCTCGGTGGGGAGGTGGAGTATGGGTTTGTACTCGGCTTTCACTCATACTCCTGAAGCCTTGTTATAACTCACTGTGGGAGATGTCAAGTTGCTCGATGGATTTCGAGTGTTCTTCTGCTACCGTGGATTCGGTAGCCGGCATATCGTGGATTCGATATGTGACACTCCTTTCGAGGAGTATCCTTTTCAATTTTACCCGTCTTACCTGGTTTGTTGTTGAGTGTGAGTGTTGTTGTGTGTGCGAATGATATATAGTTGTGTGCAATGTGTTTCACTAAGCATTAGATTACTCTTTGACTTTCCATTTCAGGGTGTTCCAAATTAGAAGACGTGATTGGCGTATTATATATTTATTGTTATTTTCGTATCAGAGTGTACAATTATTTCATTAATTATATTGATTGCAATTATTTCAGACTTTTATTTTAGCTACTCTACCTCATTAAAATATCTTCATAACATAAATATCTATTTGCAATTATAAATTTTAATTTAATTAAAAAAATAACTCTTTTTAGTTGTGTCATCCATTGACGGACTTTGCAACTACGATAGATTTATTGTGTCGAATCAATAAATTATACATTTGTTTATACACATGTATATGTTTACTATTAAATAATATAAATATTCAACCCGATATCCCTAATAATTTATAAATTTTAGAAGTGTATTTTAATTTATATAAACAAAGCCGTTTAATATTTAATATGAACGCACATTAATACGAATAGGAATGTTAGTTGTTAAATTTCTACATATGTATACGTACTTTAATAATTTAAATTATCAGTCTCACTTTCCCACATTGTTGTTCATAAATTTTAAAAGTATTACGTAATTTATTTTAACAATGACATTAAATTTGTGATGAGAGCTTATTATGAAATAAACAGGAATATTAATCTTTGAATAGCACATTCGTTTTTGAATACATTGTCCATTTTCCATATTGTTATTAATAAATTATATAAGTTTAAATAATATAAATAGCTATTATTTTTATTTTGAAATACAAAGGACTGTTTTCGCGCCAAATGATAAATTGATGTATTTGTGAATATATAAATATAATAATTAAAGCAATGATTGTAAATTCAAATATATAGCAAATATCTATTTGCATTTATAAATTTTAATTTAATTAAAAAACATTTACTATTTTAAGTAGTGTCATCTATTGACGGACTCCGCAACTACGATAGATTTATAGGGCCCGATTCTCAATTATCACTGCAGTGAAAATAAGTGAAAAATTTCACCAAATATCACGATGCTATTCTCAACTATACACAAATGCATGTAATGAATATAAGTGAGATGATATTATTTATCACTCAGGTAATATGAGATGAAGTGATATGTTTAGAATCGAGCCCATAGTGTCAATCAATAAATTATAATATTTTTTATACATTATATGTTTACTATTAAATAATATAAATACTCAACACGATTTCCCTCATTGTTATTAATAAATTTTTTGAAGTGTATTGCAATTTATTTAAACAATGCTATTAAACATATTACGTGAACACATTATAATACAAATAGAAATGTTAGTTTTTAAATTTGTACATGCATATGCGTTGTTGATTAATTTTATATATCAATCTCTATTTCCCATATTGTTATTAATAAATGTTAAAGTATCACGTAATTTATTTAAACAATGACATTACATTTTTGATTAGGACTTAATATAAAATAAACAGGAGTATTAGTCTTTAAATTGCACATTTTTTAAATATGCATTGTTGAATAATATAACTAATAATCCCCCTTTTCCATATTGTTATTAATAAGTTTTGCAAGAAATGCGAGATAGTTTTGTCGCGAAATAATGAATTCATTTATTTGGTAATATATAAATATAATAATTAATACATAGATTATAAATATATCTATATGCATTCATAAATTTACCCGCAACTACGACTGATTTACTCTGTTGAATATGAATATACATTATATATTTATTTATACATACTATTTAATAATGAAAATACTCAACCCTATTTTCCCTCATTGTTATCAGTAAATTTTAGAAGTGTTTGGTAATTTAACTATACAATGTTTCTAAATATTTGATGTGAATGTATTTTATTACGAGTAGGGATATTAGTTGTTAAATATTTACATATTATGATTTCAAATCCCATGTTAAAGTCCAGGTTCCGGTTTTCGTTGCACACACTGTACCTTGTTAAAGAAATTTAATTATCAATCTCTATTTTCCATATTATTATTAATAAATTTTAAAAGCTTCAGGTCATTTATTTAAACAATGACATTAAATTTGTCATAAGAATTCATTGCAAAATGTACGGGAGTGTTCATGTTTAAATGATATATTTGTTAAAATAAACATTGTTGGATTATAAAATATAAACGAGTATGTTAGTATTTAAATAATATATATGTTTATACAGGGTGTATTACGGGAAGTGAAATATAGGCGTATAACATGACAAATCAGTTTTTAAGTTAATTATTTTAGACAAAAAGTTACAAATGGATGTTGTAAAGCAAAAATACATACATCCGAATCAATAAAAAATAATAATTTTGGCTATTTCATAACTGCAAATATACACCTTGAAAATTCCCGGAATTACAATAAAATAGCATTAGCCATGGAATTAGGAACAAGAGACGAACAAAAGCGTAACGTTTTATATGTCAAATTATTAGTATTTATTTTGACAAAATGTGATAATAACAACATTAGTGAATAATTATTGATTTTTTAAACTAACATACTAATATATATATATACAATGTTATACGCATGTTTTACTTTTTGTAATACACCCTGTATATGTATAATATTGAATAATACAAACGATATTTATGACAATAACTAAAGGTCATACCTATTTTATAAATTCGATTACGTATATCATAGTCATAGTGTATAATAATAGATTAATTTAATTTATTTTTATTATAAATAATACAAGTTATTTATATTCTTAATAATAATACAAATATTAACATTTTTCTATTTAGTTACTACACATATTCATTCATATATTTGCGACGCCACTGTATTAGTAACGTCCCAAACCATAAATTGTTAGTTCTCTGACTTAGCACCATGTCACTAGATGCGTCGTCCCTGAAAGTATCTTTATAAAAATTATGACTTTTGAGGACGTCCTCAAAATGCCTGTTGCGTCCTCAAATTGCCCTATTCGTAAATTAATTCGTCCTCAAAGGGATCGTTGGACATATATATATATATATGATTTTTTACAAAAATAAAGTCAGATTTTACCTATTCTTGAAATGGATATTTTTGTTAAAACATTCATAAACATGCTTTTAGACCTATACTGTGGATAAAATATGATGAAAAATTATAAAATTCGGGCGCGGAAGCAAATATTTATATAATTTTTTACAAAAATTAAGTCAGATTTACCAATTTTTGATGAATACGTTGTATATTGTAAGCTTCATTGGCTGGATTCTAGAATACCTACCACACTTGAAATAGCAATTTTCTTGTTGCAATGTTTTCTTTTAGCTAATTTATGATAAAAAATCATAAAATTCGGGCTCGGAAGCAAATATTTATATGATTTTTTACAAAAATAAAGTCAGATTTTACCTATTCTTGAAATGGATATTTTTGTTAAAACATTCATAAACATGCTTTTGGACCTATACTGTGGATAAAATATGATGAAAAATTATAAAATTCGGGCGCGGAAGCAAATATTTATATAATTTTTTACAAAAATTAAGTCAGATTTACCAATTTTTGATGAATACGTTGTATATTGTAAGCTTCATTGGCTGGATTCTAGAATACCTACCACACTTGAAATAGCAATTTTCTTGTTGCAATGTTTTCTTTTAGCTAATTTATGATAAAAAATCATAAAATTCGGGCTCGGAAGCAAATATTTATATGATTTTTTACAAAAATAAAGTCAGATTTTACCTATTCTTGAAATGGATATTTTTGTTAAAACATTCATAAACATGCTTTTGGACCTATACTGTGGATAAAATATGATGAAAAATTATAAAATTCGGGCGCGGAAGCAAATATTTATATAATTTTTTACAAAAATTAAGTCAGATTTACCAATTTTTGATGAATACGTTGTATATTGTAAGCTTCATTGGCTGGATTCTAGAATACCTACCACACTTGAAATAGCAATTTTCTTGTTGCAATGTTTTCTTTTAGCTAATTTATGATAAAAAATCATAAAATTCGGGCTCGGAAGCAAATATTTATATGATTTTTTACAAAAATAAAGTCAGATTTTACCTATTCTTGAAATGGATATTTTTGTTAAAACATTCATAAACATGCTTTTGGACCTATACTGTTGATAAAATATGATGAAAAATTATAAAATTCGGGCGCGGAAGCAAATATTTATATAATTTTTTACAAAAATAAAGTCAGATTTCACCTATTTTTGATGAATACGTTGTATATTATAAGCTTCATAGGCTGGATTCTAGAATACCTACCACACTTGAAATAGCAATTTTCTTGTTGCAATGTTTTCTTTTACCTAAATTATGATGAAAAATCATAAAATTCGGGCGCGGAAGCAAATATTTATATGATATTTTACAAAAATAAACTCAGACTTTACCTATTCTTGAAATGGATATTTTTGTTAAAACATTCATAAACAAGCTCTTGGACCAATACAGTGGATAAAATATTATGAAAAATTATAAAATTCGGGCGCGGAAGCAAATATTTATATGATTTTTTACAAAAAAAAATCAGATTTTTACCTATTTTTGATGACTACGTTGTATATTGTAAGCTACATGGGCTGTATTCTAGAATACCTAACACACTTGAAATAGCAATTTTCTTGTTGCAATTTTTCTTTTAGCTAAAATATGATAAAAAATCATAAAATTCGGGCGCGGAAGCAAATATTTATAAGATTTTTTACAAAAATATAGTCAGATTTTACCTATTTTTGAAATGGATATTTTTGTTTAAACATCCATAAACATGCTTTTGGACATATACTATGGTTAAAATATGATGAAAAATTATAAAATTCGGGCGCGGAAGCAAATATTTATATAATTTTTTACAAAACTAAAGTCAGATTTTACCTATTTTTGATGAATACGTTGTATATTGTAAGCTTCATTAGCTGGAATCTAAAATTCCTACCACACTTGAAATAGCAATTTTCATGTTGCAATGTTTTCTTTTACCAAAATTATGATGAAAAATCATAAAATTCGGGCGCGGAAGCAAATATTTATATGATTTTTTACAAAAATATAGTCAGATTTTACCTATTTTTGAAATGGATATTTTAGTTAAAACATTCATAAAGATGCTTTTGGACCTATACTATGGATAAAATATGTTGAAAAATTATAAATTTCGGGCGCGGAAGCAAATATTTATATGATTTTTTACAAAAAAAATGTCAGATTTTAACTATTTTTGATGAATACGTTGTATATTGTAAGCTACATGGGCTGTATTCTAGAATACCTAAAACATTTGAAATAGCAATTTTTCTTGTTGCAATGTTTTCTTTTAGCTAAAATATGATGAAAAATCATAAAATTCGGGCGCGGAACAAATATTTATATGGTTTTTTACAAAAATAAAGTCAGATTGTACCTATATTTAAAATGGATATTTTTGTTAAAAAATTCATAAACATGCTTTTGGACCTATACTATGGATAAAATATGATGATAAATAATAAAATTCGGGCGCGGAAGCAAATATTTATATAATTTTTTACAATCTGATTTTACCTATTTTTGATGAATACGTTGTATATTGTAAGCTTCATTGGATGGATTCTAGAATACCTACCACACTTGAAATAGCAATTTTCTTGTTGCAATGTTTTCTTTTACCTAAATTATGATGAAAAATCATAAAATTCGGGCGCGGAAACAAATATATATATATATATATATATATATATATATTATATGATATTTTACAAAAATAAAGTCAGATTTTACCTATTCTTGAAATGGATATTTTTGTTAAAACATTCATAAGCATGCTTTTGGAACTATACCGTGGATAAAATATGATGAAAAATTATAAAATTCGGGCGCGGAAGCAAATATTTATATAATTTTTTACAAAAATAAAGTCAGATTTACCTATTTTTGATGAATACGTTGTATATTGTAAGCTTCATTGGCTGGATTCTAGAATACCTACCACACATGAAATAGCAATTTTCTTGTTTGCAATGTTTTCTTTTAGCTAAATTATGATGAGAAATCATAAAATTCGGGCGCGGAAGCAAATATTTATATGATTTTTTACAAAAAATAAAGTCAGATTTTCACTATTCTTGAAATGGATATTTTTGTTAAAACATTCATAAACATGCTTTTGGACCTATACTATTGATAAAATATGGTGAAAAATTATAAAATTCGAGCGCGGAATCAAATATTTATATAATTTTTTACAAAAATAAATTCAGATTTTACCTATTTTTGATGAATACGTTGTATATTGTAAGCTTCATTGGCTGGATTCTAGACTACTTACCACACTTGAAATAGCAATTTTATTGTTGCAATGTTTTCTTTTACCTAAATTATGATTAAAAATCATAAAATTCGGGCGCGAAAGCAAATATTTATATAATTTTTTACAAAATTAAAGGCAGATTTTACCTATTTTGATGAATATGTTGTATATTGTAAGCTTCATTGGCTGGATTCTAGAATACCTACCACTCTTGAAATAGCAATTATCTTGTTGCAATGTTTTCTTTTACCTAAATTATGATTAAAAAATCATAAAATTCGGGCGCGGAAGCAAATATTTATATGATTTTTTACAAAAATAAAGTCAGATTTTACCTATTTTTGATGAATACGTTGTATATTGTAAGCTACATGGGCTGGATTCTAGAATACCTACCACACTTGAAAAAGCAATTTTCTTGTTGCTTTGTTTTCTTTTACCTAAATTATGACAAAAAATCATAAAATTCGGGCGCAGGAGCAAATATTTATATGATTTTTTACAAAAAACAAAGTCAGATTTTACCTATTCTTGAAATGGATATTTTTGTTAAAACATCCATAAACATGCTTTTGGACCTATACTATGGATAAAATATGATGAAAAATTATAAAATTCGGGCGCGGAAGCAAATATTTATATAATTTTTTACAAAACTAAAGTCAGATTTTACCTATTTTTGATGAATACGTTGTATATTGTAAGCTTCATTGGCTTGAATCTAGAATACCTACCACACTTGAAATAGCAATTTTCTTGTTGTAATGTTTTCGTTTACCTAAATTATGATGAAAAATCATAAAATTCGGGCGCGGAAGCAAATATTTATGATATTTTACAAAAATAAAGTCAGATTTTACCTATTCTTAAAATGGATATTTTTGTTAAAACATTCATAAACAAGCTTTTGGACCAATACTGTGGATAAAATATTATGAAAAATTATAAAATTCGGGCGCCGAAGCAAATATGTATATGATTTTTTACAAAAAAAAATCAGATTTTACCTATTTTTGATGAATACGTTGTATATTGTAAGCTACATGGGCTGTATTCTAGAATACCTAACACACTTGAAATAGCAATTTTCTTGTTGCAATTTTTCTTTTAGCTAAAATATGATGAAAAATCATAAAATTCGGGTGCGAAAGCAAATATTTATAAGATTTTTTACAAAAATATAGTCAGATTTTTACCTATTTTTGAAATGGATATTTTTGTTTAAACATCCATCAACATGCTTTTGAACCTATACTATGGTTAAAATGAGATAAAAAATTATAAAATTCGGGCGCGGAAGCAAATATTTATATAATTTTTTACAAAACTAAAGTCAGATTTTACCTATTTTTGATGAATACGTTGTATATTGTAAGCTTCATTGGCTGGAATCTAGAATACCTACCACACTTGAAATAGCTATTTTCTTGTTGCAATGTTTTCGTTTACCTAAATTATGATGAAAAATCATAAAATTCGGGCGCGGAAGCAAATATTTATATGATTTTTTACAAAAATATAGTCAGATTTTACCTATTTTTTAAAGTGGATATTTTAGTTAAAATATTCATAAACATGCTTTTGGACCTATACTATGGATTAAATATGTTGAAAAATTAAAAATTCGGGCGCGGAAGCAAATATTTATATGATTTTTTACAAAAAAAAAGTCAGACTTTACCTATTTTTGATGAATACGTTGTATATTGTAAGCTACATGGGCTGTATTCTAGAATACCTAAAACACTTGAAATAGCAATTATCTTGTTGCAATGTTTTCTTTTAGCTAAAATATGATGAAAAATCATAAAATTCGGGCGCGGAACAAATATGTATATGGTTTTTTACAATAATAAAGTCTGATTGTACCTATATTTAAAATGGATATTTTTGTTAAAACATTCATAAACATGCTTTTGGACCTATACTATGGATAAAATATGATGAAAAATTATAAAATTCGGGCGCGGGAGCAAATATTTATATAATTTTTTACAAAATTAAGTCAGATTTTACCTATTTTTGATGAATACGTTGTATATTGTAAGCTTCATTGGCTGATTCTAGAATACCTACAACACATGAAATAGCAATTTTCCTTGTTGCAATGTTTTCTTTTAGCTAAATTATGATGAGAAATCATAAAATTCGGGCGCGAAAGCAAATATTTATATGATTTTTTACAAAAAATAAAGTCAGATTTTCACTATTCTTGAAATGGATATTTTTGTTAAAACATTCATAAACATGCTTTTGGACCTATACTATTGATAAAATATGATGAAAAATTATAAAATTCGAGCGCGGAAGCAAATATTTATATAATTTTTTACAAAAATAAAGTCAGATTTTACCTATTTTTGATGAATACGCTGTATATTGTAAGCTTCATTGGCTGGATTCTAGACTACTTACCACACTTGAATAGCAATTTTATTGTTGCAATGTTTTCTTTTACCTAAATTATGATTAAAAATCATAAAATTCGGGCGCGAAAGCAAATATTTATATAATTTTTTACAAAAATAAAGGCAGATTTTACCTATTTTTGATGAATATGTTGTATATTGTAAGCTTCATTGGCTGGATTCTAGAATACCTACCACTCTTGAAATAGCAATTATCTTGTTGCAATGTTTTCTTTTACCTAAATTATGATTAAAAATCATAAAATTCGGGCGCGAAAGCAAATATTTATATAATTTTTTACAAAAATAAAGTCAGATATTACCTATTTTTGATGAATACGTTGTATATTGTAGGCTTCATTGGCTGGATTCTAGAATACCTATTACACTTGAAATAGCAATTTTCTTATTGCAATGTTTTCTTTAACCTAAATTATGATGAAAAATTATAAAATTCGGGCGCGGAAGCAACTATTTATATGATTTTTTACAAAAATAAAGTCAGATTTTACCTATTTTTGATGAATACGTTGTATATTGTAAGCTACATGGCCTGGAATCTAGAATACCTACCACACTTGAAAAAGCAATTTTCTTGTTGCTTTGTTTTCTTTTACCTAAATTATGTCAAAAAATCATAAAATTCGGGCGCAGGAGCAAATATTTATATGATTTTTTACAAAAACAAAGTCAGATTTTACCTATTCTTGA